>PVIA01004031.1:0-150038 GCA_004024845.1 Tonatia bakeri
CCATCCATCCATCCATCCATCCATCCATCCACCTTCCCATTTATCCATTCATTTATGCATGCATCTACCTGTCCACACCAATTTGTTCAACAAATATGTCAGGTTTTTGCTCTAGGCCAGGGCCTGCAGGCACTCTGGTAAATGTGACAACCACTTTTCCTGATCTCTCAGAGCTCACAGCTAGAAGGGGCACAGAATCAATCAGAGAACCCTATAAGTGAGAGGACAATTCCAAACTAAGCTTGAAGAGACTCCAGTTCTAATAGCGCTCTTTTGGAGGAGTTTGGGTGCACCTCCAGGGTGTGAAAAGAGTTGGAGGGCAGGTATCAGGTGGGCTTCTCCGAGGAGGGGTCACCTGAACTGAGGTGAAGGAGGAAGCTGTGGTTGACTAGAAGATGGGAAATCAGGGTGCAAGGTGGACTCAAGGGCTGTGGTTTAGGAGGTTCCTGCCTGATTTGCTCACTGGTTCTGCCACCGCACGCCCGACTCTGATCTCTGTGATTTGGGGATGTGCAGCTGGGGCTCCCCTCCTCCCAAACCCTGCCCTTCTCCATTTTCCAGCCTCTGTTGGGCACTCACCTCTGCCAGCCTGGCGCACTTGCCTGCTGTCACCTCACATGCCAAGGAGCTTGAGGCCAATGTGTCCCAAGCGAGGACCTTCGGAGTCTTGTACCTGCCCCCACACCGAACAGCATCCCTCTCTGGGAGTGGCCCAGCCTGCAGGGCCTCCTGGCTCCGCCCTCCACAAGGCCTGGTTAGTGATGCCAGGGAGACCTTTGCCCAGCTCAGAGCCTCTTGTGGCTCCTCTAGGACCAACCCTGGCAGAGTCTCCAGGATCACCTCAGGCCTGTGAGCCCCTCCTTCAAGAACGAGTGTGAGAGATGCCAGGGGCTTGCATGGCTCCCAGAGCCACCAGCCTCCCCTCAGACGGGTCTGCTCCTCATTGGTGCTGGGGCTCACGGGTACCTTCCAGCCTCCACACCTGGGCTGCAGCCGTGCCCACTTTCTAGACTGATCCTCTCTCTTCCTGTCCTTCTGTTCATCCTTGTAAAACCCTGCTCAATCCCCGCTGGCCCAAACCACCCCCTGCTGGGCGCCCTGGTCCTTTCCTCATCCAAGGCAGTGGGTACAGCTGGAGAGCTTGGGTTTTGGAGAAACAGCCCTGGGTTTGAGTCCTGACTTGCTGGAGCCTTGGTTTCCTTAACTGTAACATGCATAATAGTATAGACCTTAGCGGGTTATCAGGAAGATAACTGAGAGAGGCTTGTGAAGTGCCTGGTGCAGCTGAGCGCCCAACACATCGGAGCTACAGTTTGCATTAGTGCTGCTCTGAGCTCAAGTCCACGGCCATGCTGCGCCATGCTTTCAGAACACAGCACAAGCCTTAGCTAGATCTCCTGGTGGGCCTGGGCTATCTCCTAGCCTAGGTGTAGGGAGACTTGGCTATTAGGCTGGCCTCTGCTGTCACTTCTTGTGCAACCTTGAGCAATCCTGTCCTCAGGGTCTCACGCGACTGGCCGAGCTGTTATTTTCTCAAAGATGAGAACCCAGGCTACCTTCCCACTATAGCCTAGCATTGACCTCGGTAGGTCCTCAAGGTTGGCTTGAGAAGGTCAAGGAGAGAGGAAGGGAGGAGAAGGAAGGGAGACCTACAGAAAAGTGAAGGATTCAGCAAAAGATTCAGCACAGTGGCTGGGGTGGGGGTGTTTCCTCCTTCCTGCCTCGAGCAGGCCAGCGGGGAAACTCTGGGTCTGTGCAGGAGCCAAGAAAGCGGTTCACAGCCTGGGTTTATGGCGTCTCCAGCTGCCTGAGTCTGGACAAGCAGGGTCTGTCCGACTGTGTACCAAGGGCTGGGTGAGGAATTTTCGTGGTGAGCGCCAACGTGGGGCTCTCTGCTTACCAGCCCTGTGACCTTAGGCAAGTGACTTTGCCTCACCTGTGCAAGGGAGCATGTGACAGTGCCTGTCATTGGGAGGGCTGGACACAGCCTGGGGAGTGCTTGGCACAAAGTAATGCTCAGTAAGTGTGCTATTAAAGTTGTTACTGTTCTATTATTATCATTGCGTGTCTAAGTGCGATCCCGTGTGTGTGAGGCAATGAAGTGTAGGCCTCAGTTGGTGTGTGTGTGCACATGTGTGAGGGGAAGAGAGGCTGGAGTGCTCTTGAGAGCAGCTGATGTGCAGGCCAGCGTGCGAAGTTGAAAGAGAGAGTATGTGTGTCACTGTTCTGGGAAGTCCATGGGATTCTGGGGTCCAGGACCCCTTTCAGAGGTCATCTCCACGTCCGTTCCTCTCCTGCAATGCTCCTCATAGAGGCTGCAGCTCCCGCTGTGTTGTCCCACACTCTGAGGGCCCAGCAGGCCGCCAGGCCGCCCTCAGCAGCTGCTCTAAGGTTGCGCTGCCCACAGGAGCCTGGTCCTCTCGTGCCCACAGGAGCCTGGTCTTCTCGTGTCCGGCTGGTGGCGAGCAGGTTTGTCACTGCACAGGCCCCTCACTGCACAGGACCGTGCCTGGAGTAGGCGCTTGGAAAATGACGTCCAGCCCTCACACCTGTCAGTCTCTGTGTGAGTCTCAGAAGACCCTAGCCGCTGGGCAGGTCTATAGGGAAGGTGCTGTTGTTCAGAGACCCGTGAACTGGAAGAGAACTGTGAAGCCGGCATCCCCAACTTAACAGTTTAGCAAAGTGAGGCCCAGACAGGACTAACCCAAGGTCCAGGATCACCCCACCCATGGTACCCTCTAGGGAACAATGAGCAAGAATATGTTTCTGGGCCCCACAGGGGCTCACCACTGGCACCACCAGCTACCTTCTCCCAAAGATCGGGACTGGGGCGAGGTGGACATGGGTGGTGGGCTCCAGGGCAAGTATGTGAGCCGAGCTGGGGGATCGAGGGAATGAGGGCCTGCATGTGCAAGTTAAATTGGTTCAGGCTTTCAGGAAGTCAGTTTGATCATCTGCCCCCTGAAGCCCCCACCCAAGAAACTCTTTGACCGACCAATTTTACGCCTTGGAATTTCTCCTAAGGAAACGATCCACATGTGCACAAATAGCGTAGGTGCAAAGAGATTCGGTGCTGCAATGCCCATATTTGGGAAATTGTGGAAACCGTCCCAGAGCCAGTGACACGGGGCAGCTGCACAATGCAAAGGCAGAAGCAGGCTGGAGGGGGGTCTGCATCTCCCACTGTGAGTGGGAGAAGGCGGGTCACACAGCCACACGTGCACCGTGAGCCCACTTTGGGGGAAATGTACGTGCATCAATGTTTATACACATAGACCCAGAGTATAAACAACAGAAGAACTTACACAAACGTGTTAGCAGTTAATCATTCTACACGGTGAATCTTGGGGTGATGTTTGGGTCTCCTTCTTTGTTGTTCTATATACATATAAATTTATTTTTTCTGCTCTTTTCTAATTCTTAAATGTTTAATGCTAAAAATCACTAGAAGGCTCAGAGGTGATGCTGTGTAACTCTGCACAACTACACTGCTTAATAGGAATGTACGAGGCAATAGGCCTTGGGTCTTTTTTTTTAATCTTTATCCAAGGAAATGTTTACTGAGAGAGAGGAAGGGGTTGAGAGAGAGAGAGAGAGAGAGAGATGTAAGGGAGAAACTTCGATTGGTTGCCTCCTGTACATAACCCAACTGGGGATCAAATCTGCAGCCTAGGAATGTGCCCTGACCAGGGACTGACGTACAACCATCTGATGCATGAGATGACGCTCCAAGCAACTGAGCCAGCCAGCCATGGTCTGGGGTCTGTCATAACACCTGCTGGTGGGGCACCACCTTCTTGCCCTGAATCTGCCCTCAGACCCACTCTCCCAACCACAAATCCAGAGACCTCACCTGGATCTTCCCACTCCTTGGGCAGCTCAGGCCCCATCGCACCTCTCCCCGTGGCTCTGGCCAGGATAACATGAGAGCCTTAGACAGACGGAACATTTTTCTCTTTGGAGAGTAAAGCCCTTTCCCGGGCAGCTGTGTGCTTCTCTCATCAGGACAGAGTGGGCGAGGACTGCCATCCCCAATCCTGAGCAGAGTCACGGCTCAGGGACACGGGGCGCCGGCCGAAGGTCAGCAACAGGACCGATGCCACCTGAGCCCCGCTGCCTGCTGAGAAGGAGGAGGCGGGGGCTTGACATCCAGGAGGCTGCCCTCTGGCCCACTGCCGACCTTCCCTGCCCCCATCCCAGCCCCCCAAAGGCCAGGAACATCTGGATGCTGGCCTGGCTCCAGGAGGGGCGAGTGGCGGAGGGGCCTCCTTCCGCCAGGCCCAGACGCTGCTGTGGTGCAAGCACATCAATCAAAGCTGCAGGGCTGGCTGGTGCTGGGAGGGGAGCCGGCTCCTTCCCTCCCCCCTCCCCAGACATTCCTGCGTAATGGAATCTTTTTTCCTGTCCATTTATTACCAACACACGGAGCTCCACCAAGCCCAGTCTGCACATTCAAACCCCAGCAGCCCTGCCTTTTCCGAGGGAAAGGGGCTCCCCAGGGGGGACCTGGGAGGGGCACCAGATCTTAACCCTCATTGGCACGTGTCACCCTGCTCTCCACCCTGTCCACGGGTCTGCTCAGGGGCCAGATCTAAGCGAGGCACTTCCCATAAGGGGTCCCGCATGTCTGCACATGTGAGATGAGCACTCTCCTGACACGTTAATGGAGCAGAAAACACAGTCTCAGAGAGGTTAAATCACTCGCTCAGAGTCACACAGCAAGATGATGTGCACCGAGACTGCCTGATCCCTCAACCCCAGCTCTGTACTCACTCTTCTCTTGTTGTCAAAGAAAAGGGCCAAGACAAGGACGTCTGTCTGCCCCTGCCTTGGCTCTCACCATGGAACTGGAGACGCTAGTCAAGTCGATTAGGTAAGAAAAAGAAAAGGCATCCAGTTCAGAAAGGAAGAAGTAACATCTCTATTTGCAGATGACTCGATGTTGTGTATAGAACATCCCACCGAATCCACTAAAAACTTTCACAACTGATAAATGAGTTCAGCACGTTGGCGGGGAACAGAATCAATAGCCAAGAATTGATTGTATCTCTGTACATCTGCAATAAACAGTCTGAAAATAAACTGAAAGAAACAATTTTATTCACAATCCAAAAGAATAAAATACACAAGAATAAATTTAACAAAAGAAATGCAAAATTTACCTCTGAAAACTACATTGTTGACATAAGTGAAATAAGATCTAAATATCCCTGACTGGAGCGGCTCTGTTGGCTGAGTGTCGTCCTGCAAAGTGAAAGGTCGCTGGTTCGATTCCCAGTCAGGGCACTTGCCTGGGTTGTGGGCCCGGTTTCTGGTGAGAGGCAACCGATCAATGTTTCTCTCAGGCATCCATGTTTCTCTCTCTCTCTTTCTCCCTCCCTTCCCTCTTTCAAAAAATAAAAACAGATAAGATCTTCCTTAAAAAATAAAGAAGGAAGATCTAAATAAATGGGAAAACATCATCTATTCACGGGCTGGAAGACTTCCGGAACAGCGCCAGGGTGGCAGCACTCTGCAAACAGACACACAGAGTCCATGCAATTCCGGTCGTGGTCCCCGCCGACTGCTTTGTGCAGACCAACAAGCCGATTCTAAAGTTCCTGGTGAGTTTCCAGGGATCTGGACTCGTCTGATAATACTGAAGAAGAAGGGTAAGTAGGAGGGCTCACCCTTCTCAAATTCAGAACTTCCTGCAGAACAACCGAAACAAAGGCAGTGTGGTACCAGTGCCCGGCCAGACATTCATCTCAGTGAAACAGAACCAGGGGTCCAGAAACACATCCTCACATCTGTGCTCGACCGTTTGCAACGAGAGCGCCAGGACCCTTTGATGAGCATGCCTGTGACTTAGTTTCCCCTTCTGTAAAAGGGGGAGAATTACAGTAGCCACGCCAGAGGCTGTTGTGAGAGTCAGATGACGCGTTTGAGAAAGGGTCTGGTGTGGGGTGGCACCCTGACAGTGGCTCCTCTTCTGCGTGCTGGGCACCCGGAGACGCCAGCCTGGTGGTGGGAGGGGCCGTGAGGCTGCCGTGCTGGGGGCTCAGGAAGAACTCGTTCTTGCAGCTCGGACCCCAGTAGAGTCATGGAAGAAGTGACAGGGCCTCTGCTCTCTGCTACGATGGGGCTCCATAACATTTGCCACGGACACACCATGTGTAGGTCCACTGCTGGGGACTTCTCCAAGAAGACGATAATAGTAATGATTATTATCCTTATTTTGGCTTACTATGTCTATCATTCATGGTCCAGCCAGAAGGACAAAACTAGTAGGAGACACATCTTAAAAGATTCATTACTGAGAATCAGCTTACTTGACTGTACGGGCTGCCTATGGTACATTTTATGTGTCAACTGCACTGGGCCACCAAGTGCCCAGATATTTGGTCAAATGTTATTCTGGGTATTTCTAGGAGGATGTTTCTCGATGAGATTAACAATGGAATCAATGGTCTGAGTAAAGCAGATTGTCCTCCCTAATGTAGGTGGGCCTCATTCAATCAGGTGAAGGCCTGAGTAGAATCAGAAGGCTGACCCTCCCACAAGGAAGGGAGAATTCTTTCTGCCTGATTATCTTTGAACTGAGACATTGGCTTTTTCCTGCCTTTGAACTCAAATCGGAACATTGGCTCTCCTGGTTCTCAGGCTTTTGGACCCAAACTGGAATTACACCGGAAGTTCTCCTGGGTGTGTCTGTGTGTGTGTGTATTCGGTGGGGTTCTGTATGTGCATCTCCAGCGTACCCTGTGTGTATGTGACATGTGAAGGAGAAAGGTGCGGGTCCTGGCTGGGTAGCTTAGTTGTTTAGAGTGTTGTCTCAATAGTCCAAGGTTGCGGGTCTGATTCCTGGTCAGGGCACAATCAAGAATCAACCAACGAATGCATAAATAAGTGGAACAACAAATTGGTGCTTCTTTTTCTCTTTCTCTCCCTTCCTTTCTCTGTCTACACTCAATTAAAAAATTTTTTTTTAATGAGTTGTCTTACAAAAAATTTTTTAAAAGAGGAAGCAAGGCACCATGTATACATTCCATTGGTTCTGTTTCTCCATTTCCCTGGAGAACCCTGCCTCACACAGCAGGGCAGGCTGGGACTCGTGGGCACAGTGAAACAGCTTCTTTTGCAGGGAGACCTCAGCTCTGCCCTCTGGCCTTCCATCTGACTTAATCAGGACACCCCCCTCCCCACCATCTAGAATAATCTCCTTTGCTTAAAGTCAGCTGATTATGGACTTTAGTCCCATCTAAAAGACACCTAGGTAAGTGCTTGACTAAATACTGGGGGCCACAGGCTGACCAAGTTGGCACCTACAACAGGCCACCCCAGCACAGGCCAGATGGGATGCCAAGTCCATGACTATGTGTCAGCTAGTTTGTTTCTCCAATAATCCCAGGACAAAGTTTTTTTGTTTTTTTTTTTTTAGAAGAAAGTGACTGGCCCAAGGTCACACAGCTGCGCGAGGAGCTGGGGTTTGAACCCGAGTTACCACCAGTGCGTGCTGGTTCCCACTGTCAGGTTCTGCCTCACAGCCTGGTCCTTCCCCACCCTCACATGACCCTCTGTGGGGGGTTCTCCCCTCTGCTTGGGAGGAGGAGGAGGCTCAGACAGGGTAAGTCACAGTCTGAGCCACTCAGTCAGGAAATGGAGGGCTGTTCCACCAGGGTCCCCCCTCAGAGCAGCCATCGGCTCACTTCCCGGCACCTCGGCTGCCCTCCCCAAAGGAAAACACTGAACTTCCACCCCGGACCACTCCGTGTGACACAGGCGCCCCCTTCCTCCTGGCCTCAGCTCTGTCCTGTGTCAGGAGGGGCAGGGCTGTCCCGGGTTTGATGTTGGAGGCCCTGGCCTGGGCGTGCAGGGTGGAGTCCAGGGTGGATGCTGCCTCCAGGGAACTTCTCCTCTGAGATTAGTCCCACCCTTGGGGATGGCCCCGGGGAGACACCCAGCCAGGAACAAGTGCCCTCAAAGTGTCTCTCTCCCCAGCCTCAGGAGGGGCGAGGCCTGAGCTGCCCAGTGGAATGTGCATTCCTTGGGAAACCAGGGCGCCTTCTGAGACACCAGACCCCTGAAGGGTCCCGGCTCAGCCAAGACTGTGGTCAGTGTTGGCCATGGCCTGGCCCGCCTACCCCTTCCTGTGGGGGCTTCCGTGCCAGGGAGGCGGCCCTGTGCACAAAGCCCTGCTCTGTTCTGGGCCAGGGAGGGGTGGCTGTTGCAGCTGCACCTCACACCAGCCAGACCTGGGCGCTCCCCTGCTCACCTCCGCTAACGGGCACCTTCAGGCCTCAGAGGAAACCCATCCCATGCTTAGCACCGTCCAAACTCCCAGAGAAGCCGCAACTCAGAGATCAGCAGCCAGGGACCCAGGGGGTGGGGTTAGGGACATCCCTCTAGCAGGGCCAGCCTTGACCACGAGCACCTAAAACTGGCTCCAAACTTGGTCCGGGCCCTTTGACCAGGCCTCGGTCTTCATTCAGCGAGCGAGGAGGGAGGTGGGCAGCTGCCTCTGGTCACACAGCTGGGAAGCAGCAGAAGGGGAGCTCAAACCCAGGTCTGCAAGCCTCCTGAGCCCATGCGGCCTTACCCACTGCACCAAACCGCCCTTTTGGAACCCAGCAGTAGTCACGAGTTTAGGGCTCAGGGCGCCCTGCATAGAGCTCAGTGCGCACACACACACACACGCATGTTCACCTTCCTCAGAAGCTAAGCCGAGCCAGGAACAGCCTTTGGAATGGGCCCTGAAGTGTTCTCGGCCCAGCTCCCCACCCTCACCTGGGGAGGGCCTCTGCTGCTGCATGCCCGGCCTAGGCGCAGGAGGCAGGGCCCCAGCTCAGGGTCCCTTGGGTGTGTGCATGCGGTGGGGGGAGGTCAGTCCTGCCCTGGAGGTCTCCCCAGTGCAACAGGCTGGTGGGTCAGCTGGACCTCCTCCCCCAGTCCTCCCAGCACCCACAGGCCCCAGGCCAGGTCTGGCTTCCGGAGCCGCCGCCACCTTGGCCGGCCACACCACACATGGTTTCAATCAGCAGCCTGCCTGGATGAATGGTGCCTTGTGAGAGCACGGCGGGGCTCACCTCCGACTGGACGGGCCAGGTAGGCCGCCTCTGGGAGGGAATGTGAGGGGGCCACAGGGCGGATGGGGGCCGGGGGCTGTGTGCTGGGAGGGCCTGTGGATAGAAAAGAGTGGGGTCCTGACCCTGCCAGGCCTGGCCGTAGTTCTGGGCGACTCACTGAACCTTTCTGGGCCTTGGCTCCACCTCCATGTAGAGGAGGGGTAACAGAGCCCCTTGGGGAGGGGGCTGTGAAGATTCAGGGATGGCGTAAGAGTCTGGCACACAGTATGTACTTCGTATTTGGAGTCCTGCCCAACCTGCTGGGGGCCAGGGCCAGGGGTCTCACAAATGTGATTTAATGGGGGAAGGGAGAGGACCCCAGCTTGGAGCAAGGGGGCTGGCCGCCATGGTGACTTCGTTTGTGGAGAGGGGGAGGTTGCAATCAACTCTGTGGCTCACACTTCAAAGGGCCTCACAAAGGGAGCTTTAGAGCGGACCTCAGCTCCACAGAGGAAGGGCCTGGCCTGCCACCCGCCTCCACTGGGCGCAGAGCTTCAGGTGAGGCGGGACGGAGAGCACGGATGACGGTGTTTGCTGAGCCTGAGCGCTGACTGGGGGATGTTCTCTGCAGGACGTGCACTGTCTCATTTAATTTTCCTCCTCCTTCTATTAATGTTTCCACTTTGCATGTAACAAAACTACCACAAGCCACACGGCTGGGGGAGGCAGAGCTGGGGCGTGAGGCCGAGTGACGCAGCTCGAGCCAGGCTCTTGCCTCCGCACCGCCTGCTGCGTGAGTGGCCCGCCAGAGGGGGCTGGGAGCTCCTTCTCCGAGGGTCTCCAGTACAGGAGCTGTTGGGGGCAGTGCTCCCCGTGTCCCTGCGTGGCTACCTTTCCCTTCCCCAGAGCTTCCGAAGGCCCTGCCCAGAGGGCCCGAGGACCCACCTTCTCATCCCCACCTTCCTCCCAGCACCCAGCAGCAGCCTGGCACAGCCTGGCACAGAGAAGAGGCTCCTGGGCATTGAGAGCAGCCAGGAGGGAGGGAGGAGGTGTCGTCTCCAGTGCAGCTATCCTGTCACCAAGGGGATAAAGGGCAGAATCCTTACCCCTTGCTTGAGGTCCCAAGGACCCAGAAAAAGTCTCCACCCCTCCTCCCTCACCCCCACCCCAACCTTCACCCTCCAGGTGAAGTGTTCCAGGTTCTCAGCAGCCCTTGGCCCTCTGTCCCTCACCTCCAGACTTTCAGCTGCCTGGAACCCTGTCCTTTTCTGCCCTGGCTAACCAGTCCTCCGAGACTCAGCCGAGCACCCCGTGCCCCGGGATGCTGGCCTGGCCCACTGGGCTCCAGAGCACACCCTGCCAGTGAGTCCGGGACAGAGCCCTGGGGCCTCGTGGGCCTTTCTCTGGGATCGGCCCCAGGTCAGAACCTAGCCCTGTGGATGGACCCTCCTTCCTGTGGAGGAAGGAGAAGCTTCCTCTCCCCTCTGTTGGGGACGGTGCCACCTTCTCAGACTGGCCTCCCTTGTTCCTCTTCTAACTCAGCGGTCTGTGGGGTCAAGGTGGCTGCACCCATGTGGCTACATGGGGTCATTTGCCTAAGAGGTCACCTAACAACACCTCGCCTTCCAGTGGTGCTCTGAGCCCCGCTGAGAGACCATTTCTGGAGGACGGTTTAAGGAACCCGCTGCCCCTGCCGTCTTCTGCGAGGACTCGGGGTCTCCTCTGATGGCGACGGCTCAGCCAGGAGCTGGATGTGCACATCTCACTGGGTGCCCCCGTGACTCTGACCTGCCTGCCTGCCTTTTGGTGTGACAGCTCTGTCAGGGCTGTTCGAAAAGCATCCCTGTGGAAATAACTATGGGCGTGCTCAAAGGTTCAGCTGCAGAAATGTTCAGCGTGGCTTTGTTGATGCAGCTAAAAATCCAAAATAACCCACACGCTCAGCAGTTCGGCTAAGTGTGGCACATTACAAAACTGAATCCCAAGATGCATAATCGATGACCCCAGCAGATGGTCACACTGTATCGCTAAGAGGGAAAAGTCAGATGAGAAAACATTGTGTAAAAGCAGGGAGACCTGGAGGGACCGAGGTCAAGCTCGGACGCCGGAGGGCCCAAGTCCAAAGGCAGATCTGCCACCCTGCAGCCGGGAGACAGCGGACAAGTCACCAGACCTAAAAGCCGGCATCGCTGTCTGTGAAGTGGGAGGGCCGGGCCCTGCGGTGGTGCCGGGCTCGGGGCACAGGGTGCAGGGTGGACGGCAGAGTCGCAGCACCCAGTCCGCCAGCTCCTGGGACCGTGAGCGCCCAAGTGCGGGCAGTGCTGAGCAGGGCCTTCTGAGTGATGCTCATTTTCTCACGTTCGCTTATTTTTTTAAAATTTTTTTTGCACTGAATGTATATTACTTGTCTTAGTTTTAAAAATAAAAACAAACAAGACTTCATAAGGAGGCGGCCCAGTGGAACTCATTCCAGCCAGCGGGCTGTTGAGGGCACAGCTTGTGATGATGCGCTGGTTAGGGCTCGTGGGGCGGAGCCAATCCCTTCCTGTGCCGGGAGATTCCCCAGATCGCACCAGCCGCCCATGGGCTTCGAGCCACAGCACCTCGAGGTTCAGTGCGAGGGGACCGATTAAATGAGCTGCGCCCCAGCCACGCAGCGTGCACGGGAGCACGTGTAACACAGCCCCCCCAGAGAGACCGAGTGTCCCCGAGGACCAGGGCGGCTTCTTCACAATAATCTGGGGTCACCACAACATGGAAATGACATAATGTATTGTAGTAGAAAAATACGTAATAACACTAAAGATGTTGGCGATTTATGATGTTTAAAAAGAGATTGAAAAAGTTTCCTTTCCACAGAACGACTGACTGGACACATTGGACACAGAGCAGATGCCCTGCCATCTGAATGGCGGGTGTCCCAGCCTGGAGGGACACACACATTTCATCTCCCTCCAGTCTGTCTGCGCATCCTCGATGCCCCACCGTGCCTGTCTGCAGCTTTCATGATAAGATAATGTCTTTTCTTCAGGGAAGAGGTTCGGCCCAACATTTTGCCTGTGTTACATGTCTCAGTCACAGCAGACTACGTTTTCAGCCTCTTTCTTGCCTCCACTTGCTCCCCACCACCGTGTGCCCTGCTTTCTCACCCACCTTTAACTGGCGCCCTCTCTACTTTCCTGCCTGCGTCCTTGTGAAAGGCCTGAAATCCTTGCTGGAACGAGGCAAGGCAGGAGCCAAAGTGCAGGTCCAGCCCACCGCTGCCCGTCCAGTGGCTCCCCACCGCCCCATACCGCCTCCTGGAGTATTGTTCTAATTAGTGGGGGGACGCAAAGCAGACCCAAAGGCGGAACTATAAACACCAGAGGCAAAGACCCATAAACAGCTGGGTAACCAACTCCAGCTGTGCAGCTGACTGCCCCTCTCCCCTCCTTCACCATGGGGGCTGCGTGGGGGCAGGGCTGGCCACTGAGGACTTGCCTCCGCCTCCCATCCTTCCTCACAAGCTAGTGGCAGTTAGAGATTGAGTGGGTCAGTCTTCAGTGCTTTTACATTCAAGAGAGCAGGGAGTACGGGGGTCAAGGCTCCTCAAAGTCACCTGAACCCCATTACCCCTGCCCTTGAGTCTCAATTTACCTATCTATAAAATAAGTAAGAAAGAACTGAGAAACTAGATGGGCCTTCTCAGCTCTACCACATTATGCTTAACTCAAATCTGTGCATGGGAACTAAATGCCTATAGTGTACCTATCCGCAGCATAATGAAAATATGTACTCCATGGTAATAGAAACATCTGCTATAATAAAGTTATCTACCATATAACCCATACATCATATTCTATATTGTTGCACCGTACTCATTAAATCATATTTTTAGATGACTGTCCATGAATATCTGTGATCACAGGGTATTCGGAGGCACGCCAGGAAGACTTCTTCTAAGAAGAGAGATTTAAGGGCTGTGAACTTGACAGACAGGGGAAACAAGCCTCCAAAGACGTCATGACGGAGCAGAAGGGAGAGACCCGTGGGCCGCTCGGGGGTCACCGGGGAGGGAATCTGTGCCCATCCTGCCCCAACAAACACGACTCCATGGCAGCAGGTGGAAACTCAGCATTGTTAAGTGGCAACTTCCCAGTGACCTACAGCTTCAGCACAATCCCTATTAAAACCCCAGCCACCTTCTTTTACAGAAATTGACAAGCTGGTCCTAAAATTCACATGTACATGCAAGGAACCCAAAAGAGCCACAAACAGTTTTGAAAGAAAAGAACAAAGCTACAGGAATTAGTCCTGACTTCAGAAATGAGTACGAAGCTGCAGTGCTCAGGACAGAGTGAAACCGGCTGCAGACCAGTAGAACAGGACTGAGGGGTAAGTATGTGCTTAGGGTTATGGTCAGCTGACCTTTGACAAGGGTGCCGTCCTGATTCAACGGGAGAAGGAACAGTCTTCTTGAAAAATCGTGCCGGAACAACTGACTACCCACCTCCAAGAGAATGAAATTAGACTTCAACCCCACATGGTGTACAAAAATTAACTCAAAATGGATCAAAAACATAAATAACCTACTGATAAAGGTCTAGTACCCAGAATATAAAGAGAAACTCTTACAACTCAACAACCACCACAAAACAATCCAATTTAAAAATGGGCAAAGAACCTGAACAGACATTTCTCCGAAGGGGACATACCCAGGGCCAGCAAACCCATGAAAAGATGCCCATTATCATTGGTTATCAGGAAAATGCAAGTCAGACACCAGAATGAGATAGCACGTCACACCCACCAGGACAGATATGATGGGAAGTGACAAGTTCTGAGGAGGCCATGGAGAACCTGGAACCCCCCTCTGCATTGCTGGGGGGACTGGCAAGTGGCTGGGCCTTTGTGGAAAACGGCATGAAGCGGTCCCTACCACTTCAACGTGAGGGACCTTGAAAACATTACGGGAAGGGAAGGAAACCAGACATGAAGACTACATACTGCAGGATTCCATTTCTGTGACTTGTCCACAATGAGCAATCCACAGAAACAGAAAGCAGTGGAGTGCGTGCCAGAGGCTGGGAAGAAGGAAGAGTGGGGAACAACCGCTGATGAATATGCGCTCTCTTCCCAAGGCGGTGGGGCGCTCCAGGGTCCGACGAGGCGGTGGGGCGCTCCAGGGTCCGATGAGGTGGTGGGGCGCTCCAGGGTCCGATGTGGCGGGGGGCGCTCCAGGGTCCGACGAGGCGGTGGGGCGCTCCAGGGTCCGACGAGGTGGTGGCTGCAGCTCTGTGCACGCGCTGGGCAGCCCTGAGTTAACTGTGCACTTTAAAGCATCATTTTATGGCACACGAATACATCTCAATTTTTAAAAATAAGAACTGCCTTTAGCTGTGCATATGTATTTTTTATTGTGGTAAAACACATAGACCATAAAACTTGCCACTTTAACCATTTTCCTGTGTATGGTGCAGTGGCATTAGTCGCATCCACGCTGTTGCACCATCGCTACTGTCTACTTCCAGCCTTTCCCACCACCCCAAGCAGAAACCCTGGACCCACTCAGCAGTAACTTCCATTCTCTCTCCCCTCAGCTCCTGGTAACCACTGATCACCTTCCGTCTCTATAAATTTGTCTGTTCTTGATATTGTATATAAGTGGAATCATCCAATATTTCCCTCTGTGCCTGGTTATTTCACTTCGTATACTATTTTCAAGTTTAACTCCTGCTGTACCATTTACCAGAATTCCATCCTTTTTGACAGCTGAATAATATCCCACTGTGTGCATAGACCATATTTTGTTTATCTGCTCACCCGCTGATGGGCATTTAGGTTGTTCCCAGCTTCGGCTACTGTGAATAATGTTTCACTTTTTGAGGAACTGGCTTCCCAAGAGGCTGCACCATTTTATAGTCCCACCAGCAACATATGAGGGCTCCAAGTTCTCTACATCATTGCCCAAACTCATTTTCCTTTAAAAAAATTATAGCCATCCTGGGGAGAAAACTGTACTTGAACATTCATTTAAATAAAAAATAAAAAATAAAAAAATAAATTATAGCCATCCTAACAGGTAAGCAGTGGTTTTGATTTGCATTTTCCTGGTGGCTAATTATGTTGGGCATCTTTTCATTTGGGCCATTTGCATATCTTCTTTGGAGAAATGTCTCTTCAAATTCTTTGCTCATTTTTAAATTGAGTTGTTCTTTATATATTCTGGATGTTAAACCCTTACCAGACACATGGCTTGCAAACATTTCCTCCCATCCCGTGGATTGTCTCTGCACTCTCTGACAGTGTCTTTTCATGCACAAAAGTTTTTAATTTTAATGAAGAATAATTTATCTATTTTTCCTTTGTTGCCTGTACTTTGGTGTCATATTTAAGGAGCCATCACCAAACCCAAGGTCATGGAGATGTGCACTTATGTTTTCTTCTAATAGTATTATAGTTTAGCCCTTCAGTTTAGGTCTTTGATCAACTTTGAGTTAGTTTTGGTACATGGTATGAGATCAGGTCCAACCTCAAAGTTCTGCATGTGATTTGCCTACAATGGCAACAATAATACCTACCTCAGAGGGTTGTTATAAGAATTAAGAGATATTACCTGCCTGACTCAGAGTGAGAAATACTTTTTATTATTTATATATTTTAATTTACTGATGTTCTTGTTTATAGTATTATTACCCCACCACCATTAACCACCAGCCCGATCTTCGTGGTTCACACTAACCTTAGCCTTGAGATGCTGGTGTGATGTTGCCCCCTGGTGGAAATATTGTGAACTGCACCACATAAGTTGGACCCACTGGAATGAGTCAAAGCTCCATTTCTTTCCTCTTACCTGTAAATATTTCAGTGTGCACTTCTGAAGAACAATGATATACTCTTGCATAACAGTACAACAATCAAAATCAGGAAATTCAACACTGATCCAATACTATTATCCAACACACACAGTCTATATTCACATTGTGCCAGTTGTCCCTATGGTCACACGTGCCATTCGATTGATTTGCTTGCCAGGTCCCTTTAGCAGACTTTAATCTTGAACCATGTCTCAGCTTTCCTTTATCTTTCAGGACCTTGACATTTTGGGAGTTCAGGCCGGCTCTTGTGCAAAATGTCCCCACCTTGGCAGCTCTGTCATTTCCCCCTGATTCATGTTACCAGTTTTAGTCAGGAATGTCACAGGCTGTGTCCTTGTATAATGCTGGTTTGTTCCAATACTGCTGATGTTAAGTAACTCTAAGGCCCCCATCCGAGGGCCAGAGGGAAGCAGAGACTTGCCTGTAGTCACACAGCAAGTCAGGATCCTCAGCTCAGGGCCTTGTCAAGTGCTTGAGAAACTTCAGCGAGGCAAGAGCGTCCCCCACTGCCCTTGGACCCCAGATGGGGGCCCCTGGCTGGTGAAGATCAGCAGGGTTCCAGCCTTCATGGCCCCGTCTCACACCGGTCCAGCTGCCCGCAGTGCCTCCTTCCTGCTTCACCCAGTTCTAGTTACTCGTATTAGAACTTTTTAAGTGCACAGATGAATACATTATCTTAATTTTTTAAAAGATGTTTCAGCTAAAGCTCAAGTCCCCTTGGAAGACCCCTCTTCCCTGTCCCCTGCCCTGCTGCCAGTTCGGTATGAGAGATATATATCTATTATATATAATATATCTATACTCCCGGAAAAATGACACACTATGTAGTGTTCTCTTTCCATAAGTGGTCACACTGTATAGGTAGGTCCGTCTTGCAGAAATGCCCCCGGCAAGACTAATGTTTCCAGCTTCATTGTCCTGTTCCAGCATGTGGCTCTGCTAGGGGCTATGTAGCTCGTTTCCCATGGATGGACATACTAGGTGCTTTCCTAGTATGAAACACACAGCCCTGGGCTTCTCAGAAACAAATACCCACCTCCGGAGCTGGCCTGCTCCTAGTGTACCAGACTCCCAGAGCAGCATCCCCACTGAAGGAGATAAGTGTGTTTTTGCTCACTCAACCTGGTAGATTTGCAGGACTCTTGGGACCTCTGAGAGCAGCCAGGCTGGCTTCTCACAACCTGTTTCAAGGAATCCTCAGGTTCCAGATAGGATGGGGGACAGGGAGGGGCAAGTGGAGCTGGTGAGAGGCCAGACCCTCACCCCCCACTCCAGCCAGAGCACCTGGTCTTCACCTGGTTTCCAATTACATTTCTCTTTTAAAGAACCTTTGCTGTTTTTAAAAGTCAGCAACTTCTGATGGAGCCCAACCCCACAGCTGGCACAGGTGCCCCTTCTGTCTCGTGCCTTCTGGACCTGTCCCCACCGGTGCAGCCTCCAGCCACATTCTTGTCAGCGGTGCTGCACGGCCCATGCCAAGCTCCCAGATGGCACACCGTGAAGTCGTCTCTGCCAGTGAGGCTCTTGTGCCATTGGGATGGGCGTTTCGGTGTGTTCCAGCTGGGTCCCAGCTGGGTCCCCTTAGCATTGACCCACATTTCTGTCACCTTCTCGGGCTCACACGAGGTGGGACTGAGTTGAAATGCACATCGCTGGGTCCCATTCCCATAGGTTCTGATCGGGTGGATTTGGGGGACCTGGGAATGTGCATTTCCAAAGCTTTGTAGGGGGGCTGAGGGAGCAGGTCCAGCACCAGCATTGCGGATAGCTGGCCAGGGTCCTCCCCAGCAAATCCCAACCAGGCTCGGAGGGCTAGAAAGACATTTGTTTCATCCAAGTTTTGTTCCTTGGACAGAGAGACTCTGAATTAATTACAGCCTGTGTGGAACTGTCCATCTGAGCCAGGGCTCCCTCAAGTGGGCACCTCAGTATGCTCCGGAGGTCGTTAAAATGCAGATGTTTGGGCCCATCCCCACATCTGCCTGGCAGCAACCTCTGGAGGTGTGGCCTGGGAATCTGGTGTTTTCAGCGAATTCTCCAGGGGCAGCCACTAAGTCCAGTTCCCTCCACACCCCTAGAAGGGAAACTGAGGATCAAAAGGTAAAAGGGACTTGCTCCCAGTCACACTCCACATTTGTGGCAGAACAGGGTCTAGATGCTGAGCCTCAATCCCCAGGGCTATGTTCAGTCTGACGCTTAAAGGCCTGGGCTCTTCCTCATCCGAGACGCCCCACCTGGTGGGCGGCCCTCTGCTACCTGGGAAAGCTTCCGTTTACAGCCCCTTGGCAATGACCTGGGATTTGACCAAGTTACAATGTGTGTGGGGGGTGAGGGCAGCCTGAGTGGCCATGCGTGTGAACATCTGTATCTCCACCCTCCTCCACAGGCCTCGAGAATACGTCAGACAGACAGACAGACATGACCAATGCGTACAAACGGAACCCCACTTTATTAGCAGTTAGTTCGAGATTGTACATTAATGGAGGAAGGTTCCCACTTTAACACAACCCAAAACGGCTGGTTCAAGAGCCCTGATTGGGTGGGCTGGGTAGCGCCCCCTTTCCACACCTGTCCCCACCCCCACAAGGGAGGGAAACCTCAAGCTGCTCCCCCAGCGTGCCCCCACCCTTGCCTGTCAGCCCTCTCCTCTCCCCAGGAAATGACATGAATTTCATGCACAAATTACAAAAGGAGCCCTCTTGCTGATAATAAAAGCTAGCACAGTCAGAGAAAACCTCTCCTCCCTCATCTTCCTCAGGGCCACAGAGGGGAAGGAGAGAGGAGGGACAAACGTATTAGGATAAAACACTGCCAGAGCCCCTCAAGCCCTTGACGTGGACTTCACACAAGACAGACGCCCACCCCCGAAGGAGCTGAAAATATCTCTGGCCATCAGAGCTGGCGAGGGCAAACCCTGGGGGCAGCCCACCCCGGGATGGTGACCCAGAGCTCAGCATCCCCTGGAGTGCGGCGTGTGGACAGGGGTGGGGACGTGCCTGAGCCCCCTGTCCTCACTTCAATGAGAGCAGAACTGCTTCCTTTTTGCCGTTTGAAAACCCCCGCTGTAGCTCCACCTGCCCGTCCTATAAATGGGGAAACTGAGGCCCTGGGAGGAAACCTGTCATGCCGAGACCGAGCGTCCTTGGGTGGGATGGAACTCCCCATCTCCTGCCTCCAGCCCAGTGCTTTCTTCCTCTCGCCACAATCTGCGGGAGGTGGTTCCCTAGCTGGACCCGTCCCTGGCACGTCCTGGGGCCTGGCTCTGCTCCAGTGCGCACGGACCACGGGCCTCCCGGAAGTGAACACCCCAAGACCACAGCAGGGAGAGACCGAGATGGAGAGATCGGGGACAAAGAGCTAGAGAGAGAAGGATGCTGTCTGGGCCCCGTGGCCCATCACCAAGGTCAAGGGGGGCAGCACGGGCCCCTCTGAGCCAGAGACGTCTCCTTTCCGAGAGGCCCTACGCTGCTTGGTCCGGCCTCCGTGCACAGGGCCCCCTCCTTGAGGGCCCCCGGGCCTTCCTCCGAGCCCCGCTGAGAGGCCACTTGCCTGGCCCTCCCCTGAGCTCCCGGAGCTCCAGCTGGCCCCTCTGTGCTCGTATGGCACATGGCACAGGTGACAATAGGGGGGCACCTTAGGCTGGAGAGAAGCTGTCCAGTCAGCACAAAGGCAAAACTCCACATGGCCTAAATTATTCTTGACAACCCGGGGGCCAGAGGAACTCGACCTCCAACACTGGAAGGGAGCAAGAGGACAAACACCAGGCTTCTCCAGGACAGCAGGCCCGCGGGCCTCAGAAATGACGTCACTTAAAAAATCTAAGTGAGCAGGAGGACTTTTCAACATTCAGTGAGCCTTAAGAACACCATCACAAAACACAATGTGTGCCCCCTGACTGGACCCCAACTCCACAGCCAGGTGCGAGTTATCTGGGGGAAGAGGAGTACGGACTGGAGAGCAGCTGTGAGCTCGTCACTGTCCCAGGTGCGACACCAGGCCGTGACTCGGCAGACTGTCCTGACTCTGAACAGACGCAGGCTGCGGCATTTTGGGGTGAAGTCTCATGAGTTTTACTTTTAGGCCAGCTCAGAAAAAACTCTCTGCAGCAAGAGAAAACAAATGTACCAAAGTGTTCATTTTAAATATAGATGGTGGTTTAACGGGCCTACGGGGTCAGCCCACGCTGGGACCACCACTGTCTCTGGGGCAGCCCAGCAGTTCTCTGCCCCTGGGGACAGACCCTGCCCCCTCACCTGGGCCCCCGAGGCACTGGCCGCTCCTGTTTGGGGCCCAGAAAAGGTCCATCACAAGATGCCCACCCTACGGCTGGCGCTGGAACCCCGAGCGACCGAGGCGGCATCGGCCGGACTGCCTCTGCACCCCCCGTGAGGCAGGGCGCGTGGTGGGGTCAGCAGAACTGACAATGAAGTCGTCTACAGGGTTTAGCACTCTCTCTCTCTGTCTCCCTCCTTGGCCAAATGCTGCCGGTGAACCAGAGAACACGCAACAAGCTGATGCTGCTGGACCCGCCGACCGCTGGTCCTCTCTTCTCGTGAGGGCACCTGTGTGCTCAGTAGCTGAGAGCCCCTGGGGCACTCATCTGTCCCCTCCACGGTGCCTGCGGGTCCTGGCAGTGGGTCCTGGAGGAATACTCGTTAGTGGGAAGGGAAGGCAGAGCAGTGACCAGACTTGGAGCCCATGGCAGGGCAAGTCCCTGCTTCCCGGAAGGGCCTGGGAAACCCCCCCCCCCACCATCTCCTCTGCTCCCCTGGGGTCTCACACCTGCCTGCTCCTTCCTCAGGCCAGAGGCCCTGAGAGGTGGAGCCGCTGGCCCATCAGGCCTTCAGAGCTCCGAGGGGCGGGGGTGCGCATCCAGGCCCAGAGGGTAGACTGTGGAATGTGGGCACTGGAAGGTCCTCACAGGTCACGGGGCCTGGGCCGCTCACTGACCCTTGGGAAGCGAGGCCCAGGACTGGCACTGCGAAAGTCAGCATGGGGGTCTGGGTCCTTGGCACGGCCAGTCTTCACCAGAGTGCAAGCCAGCCGCCCTGTCCTGGGACATGTGCTCTTCCTGCCCTGAGGGGTGGACAAGGCTCAGGGCTCCCGGGCTCAAAGGACCCGATGGAAAGCACAGTGAGACCACACAACCATCCACAGCTGGTCCCGCTGAGTAGCCACCCTTCTCTGGCCCAGTGGAGACCTTGGGAAAGGGCGTCGGTTCAGAGCTAAGAGAGATCCGGGCCCTGCAGGCTGGGAAGAGCCTTCTGAGGTGGAGGGGGCAAGACAGGGATGCAAATGTGGATCTGAGAAAACTCAAAGGCACCCTGGCTGGGAAGAAGTGGTTTGTCCCTATGTCCTGGAGTGACCAAGGTTGTGACTGAGGGAGGGACAGGAACCTGGCACAGAGTAGGGTCCCAAGGAGAGGCTCAGAGGCAGTGTGGCGCTGGAAGAGGAGCACTGGACTCACAACTGGGAGCTACAAACTCAATTCTCGGCCTCGCTCCCAACCAGCTCTGTGACCTCGGCCAAGGAGGCCACCTCCGGTTGTTTCCATGGCCGAAGGACCCTTCCCACCCCAAGATGCTACAGTCTTCCGAATGAGGCAAGGCTTTCCAGAAAGGACTTCCTGGGTGTCAGTTCAAAGCTGAACTGGCAGTGGGAGGGGGTGGGGAGAGTACCCCAGTTTAGTCACTTCACATTGTTAAAAGGAGGGTAGGAGCAGACCCCAGCCAGAAAACAGCCCGGAGACTCGCTGTCTGCAGGGGGCCTGGAGACAGCTCTGCAGTCCCTGCGGGCCCCCAAGCTCCCAGGGCAGCTCCCCACTTAGCACCATGTGAGGGGAGGGGAACAGGCCAGCCTCCGGCCCGGTCGCCCACGCGAGCCTGGCTGTTTCCTTTGGCTACAGCTCCCCCAGGTCTCTGCACTTGGTGAAGCCAGATCTCCTAGACAGAGCAGGTCCTCCCCGTGTGTCTCCCTGCTGCTGTGCATCTGCGTGGCCCCGGCAGCCCCTTACGGTCCCAGGCAGCTGTGGCCCTCGGGAGAGGACACAGGCAGCCCCCAGGGTACCTCCGCACTGTCTCCTCAGGGCCGGACACGGGGATGTGGCCGCCCCCTCCCTTCCGCCTCATTTTCGTGCCCAGGGCTGGGGCTTGCCACCATTTTGTGTGACTGAATTAAAAACAAACCCAACCAAAAAAATATAATATATATATACAAATTATATATATATATATATATATATATAACACAGTGCGACCCCAGCACCCAAAGTATAAACTCTGGCACCAAGAAATAAAACAAAATATTAAAATACTTTAGCTTCTTAGTATTGGGGAGGTCAAGGGGGCCTCTAGGAGTCCTCAGCCATGGGCCACCAGGCAGAGCCTCTCCCCAGCTCTGCTTGGGCCGGCCGGGGGCCGAGGCTGGGGGCATGCAGGCGCGGCGTGTGCGCTGGAACACGGACCCCGACAGACTCCTGAACCACCTCCGTCTTCTACCACAGGAAACACCACTTGTGTCATATCCCGGGGTGAGGGGGATGGAGGCCTGAGTCTCTGGGTCCCAGTGGCGTGGCTGTACCCAGGCCCCGAAAGAGGCCACGAGGATCGGGTAGATACTGTAGGAACCGGCGACTCCCTCCCCGGAAGAGGAAGGTGAGAGGCGACGGTGTGAACCAGGACGTGCATGGAAGTTCAGTGTCCTCTCGAGGGACCCCACTCACGTCCAGTCTAGCTAGCGACCGACTTGGGCACCCGGCTGGCCCCTCACAAGGTCCAGTCTCTCTCCCTGGTTTGGCAAAAGGCCCAGCTGGGCTCTTCTCCCTAACTGTCCGTGGGACGGGGGAGATGTGGCAGCGAACACCGAGGGGACACCCTGCCGGGGCGGGAAGTGATGGGACGAAGGGGAGGCCGTGGTCGGCAGAACACAGTGAGGGACAGAAAGAGAGTCTCGAGGACCCCCTCCCACCAGGGAGTGGCCTCCCCAGGGAAGGCTGTGGACAGAGTGAGCCTCCGCGGCCCAGGGGGCCCTGGAGGCCGCAGGCCCAGCACTGGGCGCTCGGAGGCGCTGGCAGGCCGGCCTGGGCTCTTCTCTGGCCCGGCTGGGCCTCGGTGGAGCATCGCTTGTGTGTGCCCGGCGGCCCGGGCCCAGCTTCCCGCTCTGCAGGTCAGTCTGGCTCAGCACGGCGGGCGCCCCTGCCGTCACAAACGTTCGGTCTGGCTGTGGCGGCTTTGGCTACCTGGTGTTCTGGAGGTCCTCCCGCAGCCAGGTGGGCAGTGTCTGGCCCATCTTGTACAGCAGCTTGGAGAGCTCGATGTTGTGGTCCCGGTAATAGTCCTTCAGGAAGGCGCGAGACTGTAATGGGAAGGAGAGCTCAGCTCAGCGGATGCTCCCTCTCTCTCTCTAGTGGCCCCTCCCCTCGGGGGCCATCTTGCTTTGGCCCCATCCATGCACCTAGTTCTCATTCACAGGCTCCTTCAAGAGGGCAGCCTCCAAAAGAAAACCCCTCCCTCGTAGGAGCACCAAAATACAGCACACAAGCTCGAAATTCTCATGACAGAAAAGAGAGAGAATTAATCAAAACCAGGGGCAGAAGGGAAAAGGCAAACATGGCAAAAGTCACAGTGTGGCGCCTCTCCCCTCTGTCCATGACCTGCCTTCTCTCCTCCAACAGGGCCTCCCCTCCTCCGCCAGGGGTCCCCATGTGGCCAGTCCAGGCCCCCCTCCAGAGACCCCTCCTGGCCTCCGAGAAGGCTGCTTTACCCCTCCTTGTCCCGGGCTGCCTGAGCCCGGACCCCTCCGACTTCCTGCCTTGGATTCCACGCCCTGGTGTGTGGACTGACTTCCCTCCTAGGAGGGACCTGCTAGACTCCGAGTTCCTTGGAGGCAAAGACATGTCCGACTCATCCGCCCTCGGGAGAAAGGGATAAATACTCACCTGACTAACTCAGTTCTGACCCACCACATCCCCACCCACACTTCCTCCTCGTTAAGAACACCATCCAGAAAGCACCAAGGCCATTAATGTGCTGGGCGTAGGGCGAAGGGGAGGGAAGGCTCCCTCCAGCACAGGGACACTGCCTGTTTATCCAGCTGCTTGCAGGCAGCGTGTCCACCACTTACATCCAAGTCCATCTCCGGGTATTTCCGGCCCTTGCTTTTGCCCAGACATTTGGTTTTTCCTCCTTCGAGCAGTTGGCACCAAAATCCTTTCTTTGGGTCAAACCTGTGGAGGTGGAGAAAGCCCATGGATGGGAGCTGGCCCGGCCCCCTCCTTCCTGCTTTAAGGCA
This sequence comes from Tonatia bakeri, assembly GCA_004024845.1. Lineage (NCBI taxonomy): Eukaryota > Metazoa > Chordata > Mammalia > Chiroptera > Phyllostomidae > Tonatia > Tonatia bakeri. The sequence continues at coordinate 24,191 of PVIA01004031.1, forward strand.
GTGTTCGCAGGCTCCCCAGGAATGGCGGAGCCCAGGAGCCTATAGAACCCCGCCCCTGCACGCACCCTGGAACCCACAGACTGCGTGGGGCCAATGCCTCCATTTGTCGGCCCGTGTTCTGTCCCTGACTCCACCACGCTTGCCTGCCCTCTCCCCCAGTGATGGGCATGCTTAACCGCAATGGCAGACATTGCATCTCTTCATAAAAGAGTCGATCCCCCCTGGGCTGCAGAATGCTCAGGAGAGGTTTCTGGGAATTGTGAAGGTGGGGTGTGCCCAGCACAGAAGGTGGAGTGTGCTATGGCAGGAGCTGGGACTGCCAGCCAAGAAACAAGGGGCTCAGAGCACGGGAGCCAATGTCCGGGAAGTTTCACTTCTGGAGTATGTTTCAGAAGTGAGAGCACGAGACTGCCTTTGGGATTTGAAGCCACGCTGGGCCTTCAGGGGCCTTGGGAAGAGGAGATCTGAAGCTGTCCCGGGGAGGGGAGGCACAGTGGCGTCAGAATCCAGCCCCAGATCAGGAACCAGTAAGAGATTCTGGGCGAATGAGGGCAGCAGGAAAACAGAATTCACATTTGGCAGGTGAGGGAAGCAGGGATTTCTGAAAGGGCCACAGGGCGGGCACAGATAATGGCACCACTCTGCCCAGGCACCGAGCTGAGAGCTCCACGTGCATGCTTTCATTCAACACAGTGACGCCCAGGGGGTGCAAATTACACCTTAAGCCCCAGCTAACAGGTGAGGAACATGAGGCTTGAAGGAGTGAAGACATTTTTTCCAAGGTCACTCAGTTAAAGAAGTCGTGGGTGGATCTGGGGTCCTGACCCAGGCATCTCGGGTGTCACGGCCCACACCCCCAGCTGCTTCTCCTTCCTGCCTCACTGTGCCTCCAACCTCCAAGACAAGGAGAAGCGAACACTCTTGCTGTGAGACTTTCCTAGGAAGGTAGCCAGGGAGGGTGGCTCCCTTCCTCCTTCTTTTGAGACCCTCACCCAGCCGAGTGTGTCACTCGCCCGTGACACAGCCCTGGGAGACAGCCTCGGCCCAGCCCTGGGCTGCTGCAGCACCAGCCGGTGCGAACGCACTGGGGGGCACTGACAGCATGCTGGCACTGGGTTTGGATGATGGGGATTGTGAGCCGTCGACAGCATCTGTAGTTTCCTTTTCCCGAAATTACACTGAAGTCATAATCTAATACCAAGAAACCCCGTGGGAACTGGGGCTGCTCATCACTGGTCTGACCGACTCTGAAAAACGCTGAGCCCAGACTGAAACGAAAGCCCAGGAGTGTGACCGACCAGCACAGAACGGATTCTTCCCTCCCTCTTTCAAGTCAATACCTTTATAAACACAACTCAAGCTGTGTGAATACTGGCTTTTCCGCTAACCTGCCATCACGCACAGCCATGCTTTCTCACACTTGTTGATGCTGATGGACCTGTGTCTCCTGCAACCATTCAAGCCTTTGGCTTTTTGGCCCAGCTGCCTTGCTTGGGAAACCCTGTTTCAAGACCAAAGCCACACTCACGCCAAGGTTTTGTGGTAGTCGATGGTGTTGGTCACCCCAAGGAACTTCTGCACCGTGTCCATCACCTTGGCAGGTTCTGTTCGCAGCAGTTTGCCGTCCAGGACCAGAATCTGGAAAAGGAGAAAAAGGAGAAGGGCGATCTGAGCCCATCCTCACTCCGGAGGCAAATGGGCCCTCAGTTCCCTGGGTCAGCAGTCACGGTCACAAACTGGGGTCCCTGCGCTCTGAGAATCTGTTTCCTCCTCCACCTCTGAATAGCAGGGGTCCCCAGGTGTCAGCTTCCCCCCATGGATGGCATCCTTTCCCAGAGAGCGGTCACCAAACCCCGCCCACCCCTCCTACCTCTACAGCATCCCTCTCTGGCCTCTCCCCCAGCTTCTGACCTTACAGGTCAGTCTCCAACCTAAGTCCCCAAGTTTCCCTAAAGCCCGTCATGCAATCTGGGTCCCTTAGGGCTACAGACCCTGTTGTGAAGGGACAACAAGGACCTGGGGAATTCTCACTCGTCACCCTTGAGACAAACAAGACCAAAACTCTGGAAGGCCCCTAAGGTCTGACTTGCAAGTGCCGGCACTACGGCCCCGTGACCGGTGAGAGCGCATCTGTGGCTCCCTGCTGGCCAAGATTGCCCTCCCAGGGGTGAGGGGCAGGCAGCTACCTGGCTGGCGTGAAAGGCGCTGAGCCAGCGCTCGATGTGGGTGGCATACCAGCCAGGGACCAGACAGCGGTTCTGGAGGGCGCGCAGCTTCGAGGACGCGTCGGGCCCAGCCGTGATCACCTCGTGGAAGGTGTACTTCAGGGCCACCGGGTCATCGTGGGCTCGCTGGTGCTGCAGGCAAAGGGGAGGGTCAGCACGTCTTGGGGAAGGCACAGAGTGGGAAGCTGCAGGAGCAGAGCACGGTGAGGCAGCCGGAAGACCCCGGGCGGACACCAGGAACCAGGGGTCAAGTCCTGCCTGTGTTTCCCGTCGTCCCCTGACCTCGGGGAAGTCACTGGCCCCTCTGAGCCCTAGTTTCCTCATCTTCGGAAGGCTTAAGCTGGACTAGAACAGAGTTTCCAAACGCTGGTAATTTGCATACCATCTCTGTAATTTCTGCAGCACCCACAAAACACTCCACAAAAAGTATGCACCAATGCCAAGATACTTTTCTTTACAGGGACTCACCTTTCTTATTCACATAATCTCAAACTAAAACCCACTAACCCCTCCATAAATGGGAAGCCAGAACAGCTGTCACATACAGAAGGTTCATGAATACAACAAAAAGAATGCAATGTTCTCAAACCCCAGCCAGACAGAAACATCTGCTACAGGACATGACCCAGAAGTTTACACTCTTTGTTGAAGACACAGCCTAGCAGTGTTAGAAAGGACCTAAGTGCCATTTGCACCAAATTAAGAATTTCGCCTTTAGAGAAATCAGAAAGTGTTAGAGATGGAATGTTTGTCCTCTCCCCAAAGGTATACACTGAAGCTCTAAAATCCAGTGTAATAATATTTAAGATGGGACCTTTGGGAGGTGAGGAGGCACAGACAGCTCACGAGGGTGGGGCCCTGGTGATGGGATTAGCGCCCTTGTAGGAAGAAGCAGCAGCAGGTCTGCTCTCTCTCTGCGGTGGGAGGCCACTGGGAGAAGGCAGCTGCCTATAAGCCAGGAAGAGCCCTCTCCCCGGGAACTGTACTGGTGGTGCCTTGATCTTGGACTTCTAGCCTCCAGAACCGCGGAGAAGCAAATTTCTGTTGTTTCAGACAGACAGTCTATGACGTTTTGTTATGACTGCCCGTGCAGACTACGACAGAAGGATTGGGACAGAATCAAAAAGGGGGAAATGCCAGGTTTGAACCACCTGAAATAATGCCACGGGCCATGGGAACTTGCAGAATTCCCACAGTCCAGAGATCAGGGGCCAGCCAATCAGGAGGACCCCTCACCTGTCCCCACACTCCCACTGAGGACCACATCTGGCTCAGAGGAAGCGGAGGTCTGTGGGGCCGGAGAGCAAAGGGGTTTGCAGCAGGCCTCCAACAGTGGTATGGGCCCAGCTCAGCCCCGGAACAGAGGCGGCCACCTGGAGAGGCCAGGTGAGCAGGGGGACAGGGGGCTGCCCGAAGTGGCCTGAGGAGGCCTTTCTGGACCAGATGGTAGGCCAGGAACCCCCAACACCCTAGTATATGGCAGGCAGAGGAGGACACCCCCCCAAAAAAAGGCCCAAGCCCAAGCTGTCCTTTCAGCCCATTGGAATGGCTCAGAAGAAACTAAGTCAGATCATCGAAATTAAAGGAAGTTCTAGTCCTTACATAGTCAAGTAAGGACTAGGAGTCACACTGTCTCTGGCATGGACGCAGTCCTGGTGACTTCCTTCCCTGGTCAGGCATTTGCACCCTCCACCAAGAATGGCAGGTCCTATATGTCATCCTTTCCTGAATTCCGGCCCGCATCCACAACGCCCCCCCAGTGTCCAGGGAGGGGCCATAGTTAGTATCCGCCCAGATCACGGTCCACCAAATCAAAGTAGAGACAGCCTTCAGCCTTTATTGGTGTCAGATTGAGAGGCAGGCCCCCAGACCAAGCCAGGATAGTGGGCAGGCAACTGCCGGCTGGGATTCCAAGGGCTTCTGCCCGTCTCCTCCACCAGGCTAGAAGCGCCGCAGAGGTGGGCCTCTCTTCTTACCCACCAGCACACCCCGGAGCCTAGCTAGGGCCCGGAGCAGGTGACTAGTAAACAGCTGCTGAATGAATGAGTAGCTGCGTGGCAGACAGAGCCCCACACCCTCACCCAGGGCCCTGCCCCAGTCCGGCTCACCTGGTACCAGGAATAGGCCCGGTCCGCTGGGTTGATGAGGATGGTCAGAACCTTGGCTTTGGGCAATAGGGCGGCTGCCCGTCGGGGCGCCACTTCCGAATCAAAGTAGTTGGCGCTCTTCTCAAAGTAGAAGTCAGAGGTGGTGTTGGAGGGGATGGGGAAGAACTCCATGTACCTGCAGGAAGCCCAGGGAGGGGCTCATGGTCAAGACCCATGAGGAAGGGGCTTGAGGAATAGAGCATGGGGGCAAGGGTCGCTGGGGTTTGAACTTTCGAAGCAAGCGGGCACATCACTTCCAGGCAAGCGAGGGCTCGCTTCCGGCAGGGGTCCTGGAGGAATGGCCACTTGGCAGTCTCCCTTTTCAGAAATCCTTGTGGTGAGGGGAGCTGAAGACTTAGGGTGTGCTATCTGTTGCGGCAGGGGAAGGGGTTGAGTATCCAAAACGCATGCTCCCAGAGTAAAAATGACAGGGCCCTAATGCTCACTGCCACTAGGGGGCGAGCTGGGACTGGGATCGGCAGCTTCCCAGATGAACCTGCTACATCCCACTCGGAGTGACCGTCTGCACCAGTCCTTTGGGACCACCTCTAGGTTAAGGACCCCTCAAAAAACTAAATGAACACTCCAGACCCTCTCAGGAGCACCTGTTCACGCAAAGGAGAGGTACATTTTCAGGGGTTCTTGGGAACCAAGGCTCACGGGCCCACCCTAGTTCACGTGTAGGATCCCTCCTCTGTCCTGTGAAGCAGGGATTCTCCAGGGTGGTCCCAGGGGCCCCTTCATCAGAGTCACCTGGAGGCTTGTGAGGTGCCTACACCCACCCCACACATCTCTACAAAACCAAAATCTTGGGAATGCAGCTGAGGACTTGTGCTCTCTCTCTCTCTCTCTCATTTCTGAATTTTCTTCATAAAATGCATCTTCCTGCCCACAATCCATTGTAATACCTAAATCAAGAAAGCTCCGAAAACTGAAGCTTCCCCTCTGTGTTTGCAGCAAAGACACTTGGCAGCAAAACCTGACTTACTCATCTCACTTAGTATAAATATTCACACCCTTTGCCACAGACATATCGATGTGTTTGCTAACGGGGTGCGGCCCGGGCCCGGCAGAAGGTGCGGCTAAAGATACGGTGTAGCAGTGCATGGCCTCCCTGCATCCGACACATTCTGGCCTCCAGGAGCACGTCCGGCCACAACAGGCTTCAGATAAGAGATTGCAGATGTACGAGAGATACAGACAGAGAGAGAGGTGGGTAGGTAAATAGAGATAGGCAATGAGAGAGAGAGAGACACACACACACAGATAAAAAACAAAAACAAAAACAAACCCAAAACTTGAAGAATGGCCATAATCTCCCCTCCCAGGTGAACACACCACTGATACAAAGACGACAGACAGAAGTAACACATGGATAAGGTGAGAAAAGATAAACAGAGAGGAAGGTACAAACTAAAAAATCAGAACATAGAATCATCCCCATGTGGTACCTATACCCCGAGGCAAACTCTGGTGATAGGCTCTACAGGACGCTGCCATGTCAACCACCCCCAGGGGCTCCCTAAAGGCCAGTGAGCCCCCTCTGAAGGACACATGAGAACAGTGGGAAGGGCCAGCTCTCGGATCAGAACACTTGGATATGGGCCCCTGCTCTGTCCCCAGCTCTCGGGACCTTGGACCTCAGGGTGTTTCTGCGCAAGCAAGGGAGGGGCTGGACTCTGACTTCCACAGCCTCTGACCACGAGCAGTAACGCAGCAGGGCAAAGGGCTTCCTCATCGACCGTCCCATCCACGACAGGGCTCCAACACCATGACTCCAGGGTCACTGCACTTTGTCCCTGTTTACAGGAACTTTACTTTGCGTGAGCAAGCACCAGCTGCTTCCTGCTGTGGCCACCTCCTTCCAGCAGACCTCCTCCCGGGCAGGCTCTGAGAAGGCCGTCCTGTCCCGCTGTGGATGGAAAGGCCCACTCACCAGTCAATGCCTTTGTGATAGTTGTGGCCGTTAAAAAACTGGATCTCCTCAAAGGTCTCTGAGCTGGGGTAGTTGCTGCTGAGGTCCGGGTGCATGCTCAGGAACAGGTAGAGGGCCGTGGTGCCTGCGGGGATGGAAGGCGGCTGAGATCAGGGCCTGGCCCCCAACACAAGGACGGAGTCTGAAATCCTGGGTTCTAATTCTATTTCTCCATTATTCACTGCAAGATACCAGGAAAGTCCCTTCCCTTCTCTGGGGCTTAGGTTCCGTTTATACAGTGAAGGAGTCATACCAAATCTGTAGGGCAAATACATGGCATGCATGTGAGTATCTCGACTCCTGTGCCCACGGCAGACATCACTAATCCATCACAGCATTCTTCATCACTAAATGAGAACTGGGCCTCAAAATCCTTCTCACCTCTATACTCCATCAGCCACACCCAACTCACTACCATCTCCTCATAATCCCAGAACCAGAGGCTTTACGCTGGACACTTCCAGCTCTGGACCCCTGTTCTCTCAGGCACTCAGGAGGAACTCAGAGGGAAAGGAGCTCCAGACCCTCCAGTCTACAGATGTGAAATTCCTGAAGGGCTAAGAAATCTGGCTCAGAAGATGCCTCCTCTCCTGGATGCCCTCACTCACACCTACCCTCTACCCGCTTTTCCTTCAAAGTTCATTCCTTCCTTGTGTGTGAGCCTGTGGTTAACATGCTATAATGAGAGGTCCCAGCAGGAAAGGAGACTAGACTTCGGTGATTAAGAGTGCACATTTTGGGGCCACAGAGACCAGGGTTCAAGACCTAGATCTGCCATTTCCTGAGTGGGTTAGAGGAAGTCACTTAAGTTCTCTGAGCCTCAAGTGTTTTACTGTTAAATGAAGGGACCCACTTGTGTCTTATAGAGTGTGGATGGCAAATGCTTAGCAATCATGTCACCACTTCTCCCCCCTGCACTTCCAGCAGACAGGACTAATGGATTGCCTAACTTGCGGATCACTGTCCTCTGCTTGGAGCCAGTTTTGACCTGGCACTGCTTGAACTCACCAAGCAGGTCATCTGGGCTGCTCTGCCTCAACTCAGAGACTCACAGGGCCCAGGGAGAGCTCCCTGAGTCTGTGGTTCCAGATAGACTGAAGAATTCCATGCCCACCCTCCACCCTGTTCCCCTCCTGCACAGTGACAGGCAATTCATGTTCACCCCAATTTTACTCCTACTTCCTGGGAAAGAGGGTTCAGGTTATTGGGGAATGGGACCAGGGCAGGCTGGTCCCTGGAGTTCTGGGGCTGATACAGTGAGTGGTGGCGGGGGAGGCTGACCAAGAGTGAAAAGACCTGCCTGTTTTCTGGGGGCCAATGATGAGGAGTTTGGGGAAGCGGTCGCACGTCTTCTCCTTGGACCAGATGTCTTTGTGGCGTTTGTCCTCGCAGGGGTCCTAAAACACAGTGGACAGGCTGTTAGGGCCGAAAACCCAGTGGAGGGACTCCCACTGCACACGGGTTTACGGCTCGTACAGCCCTGACTGACAGGCGTTACTGCATGTGCCCCCGTCACATCCCCTCCATGGGACACTGGGCTGCTGGCACGGCAGGCAGGGACCGTGGGGTCAGTCCTAGCAAAACAGGCAGCCCGGAGTTTGGCACACAGCAGGGACTCACAAGTACTTACTGAGTTTAACTGCCTGAGATGTGTCTCCACCCGGGGTCAAAACCATTTACTATAAAGTTTAGTAAATCTTTTGAAATGTTTAGTAAATATGCGAGGCTTGGAGACAGTCCGGTCTCTGTCGCAACTGTTCGACTCCACTGCCGCGGCCTGAGAGCAGCTGCAGACAGTGCAGGCGGGAGTGGGCGTGGCCAGGCCCCGAGAAAGCGCCGTGAACAAAAATAGACCGTGGGCCAAAGTCTGTGGACCCTGGTCTGAACTATGAGCATGGCATTAATTCTAGCTTCCATTTGCAGTTTTTGACAGTTCCCAGGGACAGACTTCCCCCCAAACTGTCCTCACCGCCCTCCCCTCAGTCTCTTTTCCCAGGGCCCAGGGCCTGCTGGAGACAGAAAGCAGAAAAACCAAGTCTAACCAGGCCGGGCCGCTGCTTTCTGCACTTCGTCTGCATCACACTCACTTCCTGCCGCTTTCTCGGAGGCTGTGTGGGAGTGTGCACGCCTGTGGGGCGGGGTGTGCACACGTGTGCGCAAGGACAAGTGTGCCCGTGCTGAGGAGCAATTGAGCACCTGAGTTTGCACTCAAGAGAGAGTCAGAGGCTGTGAGTGGAGCCCCCGAGCCCACGTCTGGAGCTCGTATCTACGTGCAGTGGGCGGCCCATCCCTGCAACTAGGCCTCCGGGCCCCGGCCCCCACCCACCTGCCAGAGCGGGTCCTTCTCCTCCGAGAAGATCTGGAAGTACTTCTGGGCCAGCTGCACAGGGGGCAGTGTCTGCAGCCGGAGGTTGGTCCAGGAGTGCAGGAAGCGCACCAAGTGCTTAAAGGTGTACAGGCCCAGCCGGTCGTTCCCGTAGTTGGACAGGTGGGTCATGAAGATGCTGATCTGCTCCGGGGGAGGGAGGCAGGAGACAGACGCTGGTTAGCCTCTGAGCCGCACTCGCTCCACCTCTGACCTTTTGGTCTTGAAGCAGACCACTCGATGGGACACCTGAAAGGCCACTCGATGACCAGGTGTATCAGGCCATCAACAAACCTGCTGTGTGACCTTGGGCTGCCACATAGCCCTTGAATGCAGGTCTGACTGACCACTGACTATTTCTGCTCTGGGATGGGAAGCTGACCTGCTGCAGTTACCGGGTACACTGTTTAACTTTGGTGGTGGTGGGCAGGTAGGGCGCATGGACGATAAGGAATTTTAGTTATCCTAAAAAACTAAATAACACCACCACTTGATATCTATTTAGCATCTTAATATCTACATTAAAACATGAAAGATTATTTCCATTTTATATATAGGGAAAGAGAGGCCCAGAAGGCTCAGGTAAATAGCTTAAACTATAATCATTATATATACCTTATATATAGCTTAATATATTAATAATTTATTATATATATAAGTATATACTTATACATTTATACACACACACCAAGGCTGGAAAGAGAATATGGTCTAAAATGCTAACACTATTCTATATATTGAAGTGCAAGCTTATAAAAGGGGAAGAAAAATGGCTCAGATTCTCTGTCTGGGGTCATGCTGCAGGCCAGGGACGCAGCCAAGGCAGGAGAGTGGGTTTCCCACTTCCGGGCCTTCACACTGCTCCCCAGGCCCAGGGCGCCGGCCTCGGGGCGGGCAGGCTGCCCGCAGCCCCCCTTACCCGGCTGCAGCCCCCCATCACCCGGCCGGGCTGTGGGGCACTCACAGGATTGAGGAGCACGGTGAGGAAGAGCTCGCCGCCGTTGATGATCTTGTCCAGCTCGCTGGAGCCGCCGGGGTACTCGTTGTAGAAGATGGTGTGTGTGAAGAGGCCACAGGTCTGCCGCGGGAGGACCTGGGGGCAGGCCGAGGGGAGCTCTGGCACCTCCCGGCATGGATGGGGGTGGGAGGACCCTTCCTCAGAGCAGCCAGGGCGTCTCCTTCTATGTGACAGGGCAGCCCCTGCCCTTGAGTATCTTCTCCCACTGAGACCCATAGCCTACAACACCAGCTGGCCACTGGAATGCCGGGACCACCAGGGCAGGGGCTTCTGTTGGGCTTGTGCGTGCTTGCATCCCCCATTCGTAGAAAATGGTCAGGCATGCTATCAAAGCTCATGAAAATTTTTTTAAGTAAGCAAACAAATGAGAGACAGAGGTCTGTCCTGAGGCCTCGCTAGAAGTCCCTTTAAAGAATGTTCATCGCCTGTCACAACAGCTAAGAAGGAGCTTGTGGAAGGGGCAGACTGGTGGCTGCCTTCCCTGGGATGGAGACCTCAGGTGCCAGAGGGGCAGCAGAAGCTGGCCTGCAGCCCCTCATCAGCTCACCAAAGCCACGCCTCCTGGACAGTGTATACACACCCGCCCCCGCAGCCAGGGCCCACATACCATGATGCCATTGTGGATGAAGCCACGGCGGTAGCGGGCCGGCTTCAGGTGGGGGTACTCCTCTGTGCTGGTCACTCGGATGCTCCACACCTGCTTCCAGGCCTCGTACAGCTGCACGTGCACAGGGTACACGCCCGAGTGGTGGGGTGCCACTGCGTACCCCATATCTGTGGGAATGCCGTGCTCCTGGGGAGAGGAGGGTGGGGGCAGGGTGAGCATGGGGTTCCAGCCCCTCTGGGCCTTGTTTCCACTTTGCAGAACGGGAAGGGGAAATCAGAGGCTAGAATGGCAGGGTGGGCGGTCCAAGGCCTCGTGGAACAGATGGGCAAACTGAGGCTTGGGAGGGAAGGAGCTATGCTCAGAGTCTCCATGTGAGACACTGGCCAAACTGGGACTCTAACTCTCTGCCCTGTGTCATGCCCTCCAGCGCCCAGGAGAGAGGACCAAGACTGGGCTTTTCCTGCCTCTCTGGGCCTCAAGCTGGCTGGTGGGTCCAGGCTCTGCCAGTACCAGGCCTCACTCCCTCCTGCTGGAGTGCTTTCTCCAGCTTTCCGGAGCTCCCACTACTCTAGCCTGAGCAGAAGGGCTTGGGCTCAGGAAACACACAGGCTGGGGTTAGGTCCTGGCTGAGCTCTCATTAGCTGGTGTGGCCTCCCTGAGCTTCGGTTTCTTGTCTAGAAGTGAGGCTGTCAACACCCACCTCCTGGAGTGTCTGTGAGGCTTCTGCAGACGGCAGCCGTGAAGGTGCTCACACTGCCCTCAGCCCAAACCATGAAAGCAGCGGGGGCCGCCATAGGACCCAGCCCAGCCCCAGCCCCCCCGGCTCTGGCCCATAGGGAATCTTACTCACGACAGCGAACTTCTTGTTCAGGGCCATCTGCTCAGCCAGCACAGACTGGTTGTGGAAAAGGTGGGGCTGCATGTGGCTCCACATGTGGGGGAACCACCAGAACTCCTTCACGTAGGACAGCAGCAGGTCATCCCCAGCGTCCTCAGCATCAGTACCTGCAGCCCAAGCACAGGCAGTTCAGCACGCCTGGCCTGCCTGCCACAGGGTCCTCCAACCTGGACTGGTGTACAGGAATGGGGCGGGGGGCAGCACCATGACACCCTACCCCCGCACCCCCATCGCCAAGAGCTTGGAACAGTTGCCAGGGCTGCAGCACAGGAGCAAACAGAGCCCTATTCTGGGGTCCTGGATTCCAGTCTAGGATGTGACTTTGATGCACTCAGTGACCTTGGCCAAGACCTCCTCTGTGCAACGCAGGCTTCAGAGGCAATGGTCCCAAGGTTTCTTCCAGCTCTGACGCACCTGTTCCAATCTTATTCCTATTTTCTTGTCCGGTCATTCATCTTTTACTTACTGATCTGTTGAAACTCTTTGCACAAATATACACGTAATGTTTAATTCCTACCACCACCTCCGATATGCTGCTAAGGGTTGAGAATACCCACAATGTGGAGGGACAACCCAGTGTCATTCTTATTTGGCTCTGGGGCCCTACTGTATACTTGCCCCCAGAACTGCAGACTAACAGGGATTTGCCTGGAATTCAAGAGAGGCTGTCCTCGCGGTGGCCCAACCAGAAGGCAGAGAGAGGAAGCGCTCGTTGCAGGTAACACTCAGGTGTGTCCCCTCGGGCCAGGCCCTGAGGGCAGTGCGTGGGGAATGTGAGGAACGTGGAGGAGCCCGAGAGAGAGGAGAAGAGGCCACCCACAGCCCTCCACCTCAAGTCTGAGGACCTGAAAATAACTCGTGACAGGGCAGGTACAATTATAGGACATTTTCACTTTCTATGATATGCATTTCTGTAATTTCTTAACATTCAATCACATTTTTAAGCAGTAGTACAAGTCATTTTAAAAGGTGGGGGTGAGGGGGTGACAAGTGGGAGAAGACGCTCCCCCAGGACAGCACAGCCTGCAGGCTGGGAGACCCAGTGGGTGCCATTGTGGAGCCGTTGCTGTCCCCAGGTGGCCACTGCCTGGGGCTGCGACTGTTCCGTGAGCTGTTGGTTGGGGGGCAGGGGAGTAGGGAACAGGGACCAAATGCGCTGCTAAGGTGGCCCGTCACATCACCTGCAGTGCTCCGAGGGTCTGTCTGGACCTGACGGTCGCAGGAAGTTGCTAGTGGGGACACAGGCTGACCCACTTACCTGTGTGGAAGAATTTCCCTGAGTAGCCCAGGTTGAAGGTGAAGTTTGGGATGTGCGTGCGTAGTTCATTCTGCGTATCAAACAGTGCCTAAGACGGGCAGAGGAGAAAGAAGCGGGTGAGGGGAAAGCCAGTGCCCTGCTCCCCACCCTGAGCACTTGGAAGCGTCCCGCTACTGCAGGACCAGCTAAAAAGTGTGTGGGGCCACGTGAAAAGTGAAAATGCGAGACTCTCACTCAAAGGCGAGCAACAGCGGAGTCTCACCCCTGGTACAGGCCCTTCGGAGCATGGGGCCCTGAGTGGCCGCATGGGCCCCATATCCGCAACACCAGTCCCATGTGGCCACCTGCACCAGGCTTCTGACAAGACGAGCGAGTCCTAGACTCCAGCCTGGCCCTGCTATATGTCCTTGAGAAGGCATCAGTGTCCCCAGCAGTAAAGTGGTGACAACAGCATCTCCCTCATGGAGCTCTTGGGAGAATTAAGTAAGAGGTTGCACATCAAACTGCCTGAGATTTGGTCCATGATGAAAAACGGTGGCATCATAGGTCTGCCTGTGGTTACTGCCCCTGCAAGCCTCACGTCTCCACCTGTCAACTGTGGCGGGTGTCTCCTCATAGGTGAAACCAAGGCTGATGTCAAAGGGCCACAACCTTTCCAAAGATACACTGGACACCAGCAGTGCGACGTCCCCACGCAGGGCACGCGATGTCCCCACCCAGTGCTTTGCAAGTCAGTGAAGGGCTGTTGACATCTCTGAAACAAACGTGGGGGTGTATTCCAGGGTCGAGGCCCAAAAATGTCTTTGTGGGACACAGAGGCCGCTAAGACACCTGCAAGAGCCCGCTGTCCAGACGCTTTGTAGAGCCCACGGCCGGCCCCACCGGCGCCACAGACCGCCCAACGCCATCCGCACTCCAGCTGGGTGGCCGTGGGGACTCGCTGCCGCCCTCTGGGCCTCAGTGTCGAGCTCTGAGAAAGGAAGCTCAGAACAACGCCCACCTCACGGGGCTGCTGCGAGGAGCGGAGGAGCGGTGCACCTACGGCTGTGGGGCCTGGCCCCGCCCAGCCTCGAACACACAGCTGCTGCTGGGGTTGTCTGAACCGCACTGTACAGCCAGCACTGTACCCCTCAATGAGGCAACATTCATGTCTCTGAAAGAAAGGCTCAGTTGTAGCCTGTACTTGGGATTGAACAAAAAAGTAAAACAACTCTGTCCTTTTTGACTCACGAGGACATTTAAGGCAAATGGGGCCCTGGCTGGTGTGGCGCTTTGCAGTCTGCGCTGAGCTGAGCGAATGGCGGAGGGCACTCCTGTCAGTGCTCTTTCACGGAACCGGCTCCAAACTGCTGGCTGGCTCCCACTCCAAAAATTCGGAAAGTGGGAACTCGGCAGGGCACCCCCGGGTTCCCAGGGACACGGTGAGTCTAGAGCCTGGCTTCTTCATGGGGGCCAACCCTGGACAGGCAGCAAAGACCCAGGTTGCAGCAGGAGAGAGCAAGGCTGGGCCACCAGAAGACGATCCCTCGGGAAATCTCAGGAGGAAGCAGGGTTTGTGGAGCAGATCAAAGCCACGCTGCCCTGTCCCGGGAAGCTGTGGCCCGGGGGCTCAGAGCCCGGCTGTCTCACACGCCCCTCCAACCTCACCCAGCACCTCTGGGAGACCCTAGGATGTCAGGAAATAGCCTGAAAACCTCCCAGCTACCCCGCCTTGTCATTTTACAGTGGAGGCTCGGAGATGGGAAGGGCATGCCCAAGTCACCCAAGTGAGGGTCAAACTGAAACTTGATTCCCGATTCCCAGAACAGTGCCTGCTCTCCAGGACCATCGACACCATCCGCTCTGCCCTTGTCCTTGAGGGGTGCGAGGAAGAGGAGGAGCATTTACTCTAGACTGAGGCAGGAGAGTGGTGCGCCAGCCCCGCCCCCTTCCAGCCCACAGCAGTGATTTCAAAAGGGTGAGTTGGCACAGATGATCTGAGTCACTCGGAAAAAAGATTCCTCTTGGAAGTCTCTTTCCCATTCCTCCTGCTAACATCAAAAAGGGTCTTGGTTTGGTGCTAATGCGCCTCTGACACTCGCTAATCTGGCAGAAGAGAGGACAGGCAGTTGCGGGCAGTGGCATCTCTGCAGAATGTGATCCCCCCGCTTTGTTTCCACTGGAGCGACTGTTAGATTGTTACGCTGCCCTCTATTTATGGCAACTGGGTCTGGCTTCCCCACTTACACAAGCGAGGGCCCTTCCTTTGCTAACAGCCGTGAGTAAAACAGTGAGTCGATGAAACCTGTATTTTAAGGATTGCCTAATGGTCTCAATTTGCAGGCTTCTGTTCAGTCCTGAGCTGTGTGTAAAACTCTGTTAGTTTGGTAAACACGTTTTGAATTAACACATGCATTCCACTACCTATACAGACCTCAGTTAAACACGCCTGTGTGTGATTCAAGCTCTAGTTCTCAGAGTTCAGTAGTTTTGGTCCTGACACAAACATTTTTGAGAATTAAAAATCAGCCCTGGCTGGTGTGGCTCAGTGGATTGAGTACCAGCCTGCAAACTGAAAGGTTGCTGGTTTGAGTCCCAGTCAGGGCACACGCCTGGGTTGCAGGCCAGGTCCCCAGTTCAGGAGCGTGCGAGAGACAACTGATCAACGTGTCTCTCTTTCTCCCTCCCTTCCCTCTCTCTAAAAATGAATAAACAAAACCTTTCAAAAAGTGTTTAAGAAAACCACGCCTGGATTAAGAGGCATGGTAAAGGAGCCTGCCCCAGCGACTGGGTCCCTCCCTCCACAGACCCGGTTTTGAGTCCCACACTCCAGACTCACAATTCCTCCAGAGCCAATGCTTCAGTGTCATGATGGATGGCCCTCGCTTCAAATAAGGCAGTTAGTAAAACCCCCTGGCCACGGGAGGGGGACTACCAGCACAGGGGACATGCAGGCAGCAAAGTCTTGAGGGTGAGGCCACCCCGGTCTGGCGCGAGGCCCTACCTTCACGTCCTCCACCTTCATGCGGGTGCCCTCTTTGCCCACAAAGATGTCGTCGATGTCCACCAGGATGTAGCGGTCCAAAGGCAGCGAGAGGCGCTTGCCAGTGAGGAAGGCCACGGCGTCCACGAAGACAAGCTTGTGCAGCCAGAAGTTGAGGTTGTTGCCGAAGAGCACGCGCTGGATGCCGTCATGCAGGCCCAGGTCCTGGACCACGGTGGCGTGCAGCGCGGCGTGCAGGCCCGCGTCCGCACCCAGGTGCGGGATGGACTCGGACGAGCGCGTCTTGGCCAGCAGCACCGGCTCGTAGGTGGAGTGGTTGGACTGGAACACGGTCCAGTCCTCGCCGGGCAGCACGCCCTTCTCCACCTCGCTGGGCCGTGTCACGTAGAGCAGCGGGGACCGGGGGTTGATGCTGCAGTCCTTCAGGCCCAGGTTCGAGTGCAGGAACAGGGGGAAACCTTTGAGCTGCGCACTCAGCAGGCTGTTCTCGTTGGCCTGCAGTCAGGGTGAGGCAGGGAGGGGAGAGCAGCCATCAGACCCGGAACCCCGGGGACCACGGCATCTCAGGTTTCCGGGAACAGCCATGGGGGGACAGCCACGTCAACAGTGTGGGCAAGGCTCCATGGCGGGCTTGCACATCTCTGGCCCTGCAAACCCAGCTTCACCTGGCATGACAACGTACTCGTTAACACACATGCCGTTCTCACCAAAGTCAGGCCTGGGTTCGAGCGCTTTGCATGTGGGGGTGCTGGTGATCCTCAGTGACCCCTGTGATGGAGACATTGCTATCCTTCCCACTTTACAGATGTGGAGAATGGGGCCCAGAGAGGCTAGGCAGCTTGTCCAAAATCACAGGGAGAGAGGCCCAGCAGCTGACAGCAGGGGCCCGACCACCTGGCCCCAGAGAAGTTAGGGAGCCTTTCTGTGCCTCGGCTCCCTCCGCTGCAGAATGTAGCGGAGAACTCGGTCAATACCTCACGGGGTGGAGGGGGAGAGGAGTGTACTGCTGGCAGAGATCTTAGAACAGGGCCAGCACATCACTGGTTGCTCGCTCAGCCCTCACATCAGCCTCAGGAGGAAGGTGCCTTTGCTGCCCCACTTTGCCAGTGAGGAAGCTGAGGCTTTGAGGGGAGCGCGGGCCTCAGCCGCACAGCCATCAGGTGGAGCCAGTTTGCCGCCAGGCGCCAGGCGTCTGGTCCCACAGCCCACAAACCAGGCCACCAGGCTCCATTTCCTGGGGTGCCCAGACTGCCTTTGCACACAAAACTTTCTTCAGGAGAAATCTGATGGGATGCCAGTTAGATGAGATCTAAGAGGAGGTATCTACTGGGGGTGTAGGAACAGTGACACTCCATCCTGCAGTATTTCCAACCCCTCTGGGCCCCCAGCACCCCCAAGGCCACCCCCCACCGCAGGGTCTGCTGCTGCCCAGCTCCCTGGGGACCTGCAGACAGTACTCCCGGCCCACACTTCTCCTCTTCCCTAGGCTCCCAGCCTCCCAGCCACCTGCCTCTGGATATGGTGCAACTTGTCCTTGTCCCTGCGCCAGTCCCGTTCTGTCTTCCTGGCCTGGCAAACTCCTGCTCATCCTGCAAAACCCAATGCATATACCCTCTTCCCTGCATTGGTCTCCCTGGGACCACATTAAAGCCTCGGCTACAGCAACTTTTACCTGGGTTGCTGTGTTCCCATCCAGGGTCTCTCTCCTACCAGTCTGTGCCCTCTTGAGGGCAGAGGCCATGTCATTCCCACCTCTGGGTCCCCGAAGTCCAGCACAGGCTTGACACCCAGAGGGAGCAAACACCCATTTGATGAGCAACTGATTTTTTAAACAGAATAAAAGAGGAGCACACAGCTCTCTGGCGCCTGGCACGCGGCAGCTGCTCAAACACACGTTTTGTTTGTTCACTCCACGTCTAGTCAGCGCACCGGACACTGTTCCGTGTCAGGGACACGCGAGAAAAAACAGACAGGGTCCTTGCCCTCATGAACCTTGAAGTTGAGCAAGAGAAGAAGACAACAATCCAAACCGCAGAGATAAACATAAAATGTTAACGAGGCCCATGTTGCATGAGGAGGCCCGCAGTTCTAGAACAGCAGATAACCAGCCATGGTCAGTGGGCTCCGGAGAGGCGTCCTGGACAAAGGGACTTTCCTGCAGAGTGAGACTGGAAGAATGAGTAAACATCCACTAGGGGAGGGGTAGAGGCCAAGTTCAAAGAACAGCAAGTGCTAAGGCCCAGAGGCAGGGGAGGGCTCAGCACAGCCGAGGAGTAGTAGCAAGAGGCCAACATGGAATGACTGCGAGGGAGAGAGGGTGAGGCAGAAAGGTCACTGGGACCAGACCTGCAGGACCCTGAAGGCTGGAAGTGGCAGCAGGAGCCAGCAAAGACTCCCTCAAAGGGAAGACAGGTTCAATTTGCATTTTAAAAGGCCCATCTGACTGGTGTGTGGAGAATGAGTGGGGTGGGACAAGGCAACAGTGGACAAAGGGCAGCAAATGAGGCCAGAGAGGGAGGCAGGGTGGTGAGCAGGGCAGTCCTGGAGCTGGCCCTGTGAGCACTGCACAAGGGCACTTGGCTGCGCCCTACGGGGGAGTCGAGTCTGCCCAGAAGGGTGCCTTTGCTATCTCCACATAGCAGTGCTTTTTTCTAATTCCCACAAAGGCTTTGCAGGGCCCTGGCCTTGTAAGCCGCGATAAGGAGCCACATTTGATGTTACCAGCACCTGGAGTACCTGCCAACTCCCTACGCTGTCCCCAGCTGGCCTCAGTGCAGAGCACCCCATCCAGAGAGGCCACCTCGCCCAGCCCCAGGCTCCCCACGAACCCTAGGCCAGCGCTGGTTGAGCAGGAGAACTGCGAAGACAGTGGGGGCCAGTGACATTTCAGGTCCTGTCCATCACCTGCTGTGGCCTGGGAGGTCACACTGGACCACAGGCACTGGGGCATCCCATTTCAAAGCCCCGACCCTGAGCTGACTGCCAGGAGCTGGCAGCTCAGCCAGCTGCCCAGCTGGGAGACACTGAAGAAGGGAAAAGCCAAGTCACCGACAGTCCACTTCAGGCGGCAATGAGAGGAACCAGCTGGGGAAGGGAAAGGGGAGTGTGTCTATCACCGCAGAGGCCAGTGGCTGTGGCAGGCCGAACCCCGTTGGAAGGGAACCTGCCTGCCTCTCAGCACCCCTCAGGAGACACCGAATCCCCTCGTGCGGTCCTCCAGCGACAGGAGGAAGCCCTGACCCGGGCACAGGAAAGCCCAGTGCAGACTCAGGGACTAGCTGATGACCTCGGGAGCCCAGGTGTCCTTCCCAGGCCTCGGGCCGGCTTGCTCTGCCATGCTCGCCTGTGGTCAGATTAGAAGCACTGAGTGTGGCTGTCAAATCCTGGCTCTGACTTACCAGCTATGTCACCCTAAACAACCATGTAACTTTGTGAGTCTCACTTCCTCACCTGGAAAGAAAGTGCCGCTTCCCAGGGTAGTTGTGCAAATCACTCATGGCAAGGTGGCAAGGCAATGAGCTCGCACACAGTGAGTATGCAAACAGGAGGTCAAGCAGCCCTTGTCCGTCCAAGGAACAGGGCTCCTGACCAAGGCCTGCTCCCATTCTAAAGGACCCCACATGCGCTCAGGACTCAGAGCCACAAGACTAAGTGCCCCCAGCAGCTGTTGGCTGACACAGAGGTGACAGAGCAAGCAGCTGCCATTTATTGAGTGGCCCCAGGTACCAGACACGGTGCTCATGTTTCCTATCCACCGTCTTGCTTT
Source organism: Tonatia bakeri (assembly GCA_004024845.1). Classification (NCBI taxonomy): domain Eukaryota; kingdom Metazoa; phylum Chordata; class Mammalia; order Chiroptera; family Phyllostomidae; genus Tonatia; species Tonatia bakeri. Next base: position 43,433 of record PVIA01004031.1, read on the forward strand.
ATCTTCAGCACAGCCCAGTGAGGCAGGGGCTGCAACTGGCCCCACTTTGCGGATGACTTGGGTTAGTACCCTGTCCAAGGTCACTCTGCTTCTCAATGACAAAAAGATCTAAAACAAGGGTCTGGACTTTTCTGCCCCTGTTCCAGCACCAGGGTTGACCAGTAGCGATTAGAAAATAAGTCTCCAGACCCCCAGGGTCCACAAACTGCCTGGGCTTGGACAACCCAAAGCACAGAGCTGAAGCAGGCCTTGTAGAAAGAGAGAGAGAGAAAAAAGTAGCTTGACCACCAGAGGGCGCCCATAAGAGTAAAAAGTCACAAGTTGCTGCTTAAAACCAAGTTGGGTCTTTACGCAATAGAGTAGGAAGAGCAGGAAGACCTGGAATTGCCACTGACCCCACAATGAGACTGAGCATGCCCCTGCCCCCACCAGGGCTTTGTGTTCACCTGCAGAGCAAGGAACTGGGGCTAGACAGGATCAAGTTCTCTGTCAAACCAATTGTGCCTGGTCACACTAGCCCATTGCTTGGTTCCCAGAAACTGGGGGCTCTGTGCACCAGATGTGCCCTCTGATGTGAATTCCCCTAAGTCAATGGTACCTGAGGCTCCTGGACTCACTGCACAATGGGTAAGACTGAGGCCTCAAGAGCCAGACACCTGGCTTCCAACCCCAGGTCGGTTCTTGCTGGACATGTGAGCACGGGCACGTCTTCACCCCTCTTTGCCTCTGTTTCCTTCTCTCTGAGATCAAGATGATTCTACCTAGCTTGGAGGATGGCTGGTGAGTTAATTTATGCAAAGCATACAGGACAGGGCGTGACTCTGGGTGAGCACTCAAGAAATGTCAGCCATTCTGAAGCTTTCAGGCCTGGGTCTCTGACTCAACCTGAATGAAGTTCGCGGCAGGAACGGGAACAGAGTCCGGGAGAAAAGGAGAAACAGACCATGAAGACAGTCCGACGTTGTGCCACTGTAAAGCCAGGAAGCAGGTCAGTACTCCCCAGATGGCACCCTGTGAGGTGCAGGGTTTCGTGACCGAGCCAGCTGGGGAACAAACCTCACCAGGGTGCTCTACTGCAGGGCTCCTGAGGGCCTCGACGACCTGGCCCACGAAGCTGCGCCAGTGGCAGAGCACCCTGCTGCATTAAGGCAGGGAAGTACACGCTGCGGGAAACCCGCCATGACACCGGGCTCCTCCCTGCGCAGGGCCCGTGCACAGGGGCGGCCACGGATGCCTGGGGACGAATGGCCATCCGACAGCGAACACAGGCCACTTTGGATCCACCTCCTGCTCCCCTCCCCAAGCAAGAACCCGCCCTGGGACCCATGCAGTTCCCTCCACGGTGCCCGGAAGGGCCCTGACCCAGAGGCCCACACAACTCCTCCCTCACTGCCTTCCAGCCACTCTATCCAGGACAACTCTCCCGGCCACTGCATCAAAAAACGGCCCCAAGCGCCACACCCATCGCCCCCCATGCACTTGTCCTGCTTTGTTTCTTTCTGAAAGTACCACTGCCTGCCACGTGGTACTTTTACTTGTTCACCGTCACCCACACTAGTCCATGGCAGTGGAATGTCCGCTCCATGACAGCAGGGACTTAGCACATTGGGACTGCAACTGTGTCCCCAGCACCTAGCACCAGGCTCAGAACAAACTAAGTGCTCAGTAAATATTTGCCAAACTAAGGAACAAATTCTCCCCAACACCCAACTAGGGTCCCAACCAGTGCCTGCTTCCATCTGACAGGTCACAGTCCTCTGGCCAGCGCCTCTCGGTGCCCCACCCAGCTGCCCCCAACCTCCCCCTCCACAAGGACAGCGTCTCCATGACACTTTCTGAAGGACTCCGATCCAGCAACCATTCGCGGGGCCCCACGGAGCCCAGAGCAGCTCACCTGCCCACTGGGACTTCTTCCTCCCCTTTCCCCCAAAGCAAACTGGCTTGGGTTCAGGAGGTACATACATCCCACACTCCACCACAGCCCAGAGGAAAGATCCTGTGATCTGGAGCCCAAACTCTAAGTCCGGGTTCAAATCCTGGCTCTCCCACTTATAGGCTGCACAGACATGTACACATAACTTCACTCTCCTGAGCCTTGGTTTTCCCATCTGCAAAATGGGAACGACATACCCCACCCTTCAGGAGGACTGCCGGGACAGGTTTGGAGGGTCCAGCAGAGCACATCCTCTCCTGCCTCACCCATTCCCAGGGCCTCTTCAGCTGCACGCCTGCTGTAGGCCGAGCTGCACGCAGGGCAAGCGGTGCCCCTGGCCTGTGCCCCTAGTAAAACCTAATCCTTAAAAAGCACTCACTGGGCACCAGCATGGTCTGCTGCAAATGCTTCGTGTACACTTGCCCATCTCACCTTCACAGAAACCCTGGGAGGCAGGCGCTACCACTACACCCATTCTACAGATGAGATAAGCCAGGCACTCAGTTAATGAGAGTGGAGATGGGACTCAAGCTTAGCTGGAGCTCTTGACTGCCTGGGGGGTTGAGAGCTCCTGCCCCTGCATACCTTGAAGAAGCCGATGATGCCCACGCCGTAGGCCACACAGTACTTGTCCAGCAGCTCTCGGTTCCAGGCGTCCAGGTTGACGTACTTGAGGATGTTTTCGTAGATGATGAGGGCAAAGCGGCCGCGGCCCTTGTCAGTGAGTGTGGGCATGTCCCCCTTGCCCGGCGCGATCTCCGTGCGGTACTTGAAGCGGCTCGACTCAAGGATGGCCACCACCTCCTGGCCCAGCTGGGAGTAGAGGCTCTCCACGAACACCAGCACCAGCGGGTCCGTGCGGGAAGGGGTGGCCGCCTGCATGGGCTTGAGCGGCAGCAGGCGGCTGGGGGCCACGGGCGGTGGGTCCCCGCAGTCGGGTTCGGGGGCGTCAGCCGAGGGCTCCAGGCCCCGCTTCCAGCCATATAGGTAGTAGGCGGAGACGAAAACGCTGAACAGGCAGAAGACAAACAGCAGGAAGAGGACGGCCTGCGGGGACACGTGCCGACATAGCCTGCGGAGGCGCGCCAGGGCGGGCATCCTGGTCCTCGAGACCGCAGCCACCGGTGGCCCGGCCTGCCCTGGCCGCCCCGAGGCCCCTGCAGGAGGAGATGCTGGAGTCGTCCACTGACCAACAAGTTCACAGACACTTGTCAGGGGAGGCCCTCAGTGGGCAGCAGGAGTGGAGGACCAGGCCGCTGGCCCTTCCTCCCAGCCAGGGGCGCCGTCCGCAGGCTGGTTGTGCTCCTTCCTTCCTCCGCGCCCCTTTATGTCACCATGGCAAACCCCCACGTGGTCCTGTGCACAGCAGAAGTGCCCCAGGGCGTCAGGGCCTCCTGGGGGCGCTGGGCAGCTGGCGGGAGGAGACTGGCCAGAACCGGGGGTGCCACATGCCGCTGGCTTGGTGGGGCCCCCAGGGCCAAGGCTGTGGAGAGAAGAGTCAGAAAGGGAACAGTCAGAGTGTGGACTTTGGGGGTCCACTGACAGTGGATACACAGGACCTGACCTAGGCAGGCCCAAGTTCAAGTGCTGCCACCCAGCCTGGCTGAACGATTTGGGCAAGCTCCTTAATCTCTCTGAGCATCAGTCTGCCTACTTGCGAAATGGGGCTGACATTAGTACCCACCTCACAAGACAGACTGGGGGATTAAGTCCAACGATGCGTATAAGTCACTTACAGCAGCATCTGGTGTCTACAATGGCAGTTGCTATTTACTATAATTATTAGAGTCCAAGACTAGACCAAGAAAACTCCAGAAGCAGGAAGAAGTGAGACAATAAACACTTCCCAGACCTGGGAGCTGGAGGTGGAATGCTAAATCTCACGTGAGCATTCCCCTCAATTACCTGCAGTGCTTCCCCCCATTTCTCTCTCTGAACGGGCCCAGCAGCCCCATCTGTCAGGTGAGAAGGCTGAGGCTTGTGCAGAGCAGCCAGGCCAGAGCTGCGAGGCATCAGTGGCTTAGCCGTGCTAGAAGGCCCCTCTCAGCATCAGTGCCAGCATCTGTGAAATCGCCACCCCTGCAGCGTAGGCCTGGGGCCGAGGGAGAGCCCGACAAATCAGTGGGAGGAGCTGGGCACAGGCCACACTTCAACAGCAGCTCCCTACCTGCCCCAACGCAATGGGCATCTCTCGCCCTCAGGGTGCGTGCCCACCATCCGCACGCCGGGATCCCGAGGGACCGGTGGGCAGGGAGGCATCTCCGTCACTGGGCCCCTGTCCACCAAGGCCCCTGGGCCAACCCAGAACAGGCATGCCACCTGGACCGGTCTCCCTGGAGAGTTCATGAGGACCACACCCACGCACACCCACTGCACTCAGGACCCAAGTCCACCCCCGAAGAGCAGCCCCACCACAGCCCTCGAGTCTCCCTTCAACATGAGCCAAAGCAGCTTCAGAAAGCTATCAGGACAGTGCTCCAGGGCGGTGGGGATGGGGACAAGAGAAGATGTGAGGGCCTGGGCTGGTGCAGCCAGGGAGGGAAGGCAAATCTCACACACAGACTCGGGGGTGAACACTTTCCAAGTCCCCCCAGCTCCAAGGTTACCCAGGAGGCACATACCCAAGGTTGCCCAGCTACAAGGTTCGGCACAGGCGTAGCACACAGAGACCCTGAACTTCATTTGAGGACCTTGCCCTAGAGGCAGTTACTGCAGACGTGTATAAAGGTTTCCCCACAGAAACACAAGCCCCAGCGCTGCTCATCGATGTAGCAGTAAAGCATGGCATTTCAGTAGTGAGCGCCCAACACGGGGACTGCCTTTGGCAGTCGTGACGCAAGCGTGTGAAGGCGTTCCAGGCAGCCCTTTGCAAAGGTCAGAGGAGACGTTTACTGACACAGATGTATGGTCACCATGTCGACTGTGGAAGCGAAAAATGGGTATAAAACAGTATTCACCATCACACTTGGGGTAAAAATTTTTATGCACAAGCCAGAAACTGGTACTAAATACAACAGAAAAGTTAACAATGAATATCTCTGAGTGGTTTACGTTGTCCTCTTTTTGTTTGTTTCCTAAACTTTCTATAAGAATCATGTATTATTTCTGTGAAAATAAGAAAAATAAATGTTTCTAAAAGATGTGCTCAGAAGCAAGGGGCAGGGGTGTAATATGAGGACACGTCTGAGACACTGAGCGGCTCCCGGTGCTGCCATACTGTGCTGTGTGACCCATGCACACCCAGCCCCTCTCTGGGCCCCCTGCCAGCACCACAGGAACCCAAGGCCACCAAGAAGACAGGCACCTGGAGTGTAGGGGAGGAGTGTGCCAGGAGGGCGTATGAAAGATCTGAGGGCCACCTGATGTCCCTGGGGGGGGAAGGCCCCAGGAAGGCTTCCTGGAGGAAGTGGTACCTGAACCGACCAGAAGAACAAGGAACTGCTGACCAGAGGTGGGAGGGGGAGGGGCACATACCACAGCCTGGAATCAAGGGAGTGTGGGGAACTTTCCAGGGACTCTGAGCGCCAGCTGAGAGCAGGAGAAAAGGGACAAGTTTCCTGGGCAGAGTCAGGAGGGCTGGCTGACTGGTCCTATCTGTACCTAGGCTGCACCTGTGTCCTACAGCTCGCTGATAAGGGCAGCCCTCTGCCCTGTGGTCAAGGTGAGCCCCACCTCTCGGCCTGGGGCCAGGAAAGGATGCAGTGGGTGGGGAGGCGGAGCTGCCCCAGTAGTGCAAAGCTCGCCACTGAGGGGTGGGACCACCAACCCCACTGCCCTGGCCGGCCTGGGCGCTGTGGTCATGGACCCCCAGCCTGTTGCATTAACAGCCTTTCAGCATGTGCACTAAGGAAGCCACCGGCAATGTCTCAGGCTTCTGGGGGACACAGACCCTGTGAGAATCAGATGGCATTTTCTCAGCAAAGCTATGCCCATGCCCTAGAAGAGGCAGCAGTGGTTTTGGGAAGTCCAGATCCCATGACCCCAGACCACCCATAGACCTGAAGCCCTGGGCCCACAGAGCCTCACTGTCTCCACGGGAGCCAGGCAGCCTCGTTCAAACCCCAGCCCCAGCGCCCAGGCATTGTGCAATCCCGGGCGAGTTATTTAATGTTCAGTGCCTCCAGTCTCCTCGTCTGAAAAGCAGGGGAACTTGACGGACTTCCCAGAGTCGTGGAGATTACAGGAGCTGATCCGTCGGCAGCGCTCAGAGCCCAGCCACAGGCACAGTGCACAGGGTCAGCGCTGTCACCACACACCCCGTCTCGTGTGCTGGCCATGTGGGGAGAACGGAGCCCACGAAATACTGTGAAGCTCTGTGCGTGCTCTCTCTCAATCCCCATTTTCAGAGGCTGTGGCCTTTCCCAGGAACTGGATGGATTCGCGGGGAGGGGCCAGATGGTTGGAGGTCAGGAGGCCAGGGAGGAGGCTGTGGCAAAGCGCAGGCCCAGGCTCCAGAGAGGGTGAAGGGAGCAAGGGAGTGGGCCCGACAGCCCGTCCCCTGGGGTAGAGGCGGGGGAGAGCCAGGAGCTTTGTAAACAGTGCGCTGGCCTCCAGCGTGCTGGCCTCTGGTGCTGCCTGGCCACTGCAACCCCCTCCGAGGCTGTTCAAGGCCCTCCTCACAGCCTGCGTTCCAGAGCCCTGGCTCCAGGGGCGGAGAACTGGAGGGTTTCTAATCCCCCTGGAGCCACCGAGGCCTCAAGGACAGCTCAGGGCCGAGGCCTCAACATCTCCTAATGCCCAGCGCCTTGCCAACATCACCCGCCAAACTCCCGCCTCTCCCAACCAGTCGCCAATCTTGGTCATGAATCTAGGCTTTTCTAATGCAGTTTCCATTGCCTGGAATCTCTCCTCCTACCCCTTGGGACACTTACTCACCCTTCAAGACCCCAGTTCCAGTGTCCTCTCCTCTCTGAACTCATCCTCATGCACCATGCCACCCCTGTCCCGGGAGGGTCCCGTTTCTCAGGCTCCACCCCTCCCCACTACACAGCCAGAGGCTGGAGACCAGGGCCCTCAGGCCAGACCAGGGTGCACACACGTGTCCTTTGACGAGGAAAACACTTCTCTTTGATTTAAATTCAGGAGATTTCGCATGGAAGTCAGAACTTCTAAAGTGTCTTTAAAAAGAGCCCATTCTGCCCTGGCTGGGTAGCTCAGGTGGTAGGAGCATCACCCTAGTACGCCAAGGTTACAGGTTCAATTCTCAGTCAAGGCACTTACAAGAATCAACCAATGAAGGCATAAATAATGGATCATGAAATCAATGTTTCTCTGTCTCTCTAAAATCAACGAGTGAACATTTTTTTAAGAAGAACAGCACACTCTGGTGACATGCAGCACACACCCCTACTGGCCACAGCAGCGGAGGCCCCTGTGTACCCACCCCGGACAGGCCGGCTGCATACTCTCCAGTTAGCACAGCCCATAGTCAGCCTCCCTCCCTCACCTGGCTTCCTGCCCGGTCTCTGGGCGCACCTAAGCGTGTGCTCCATGCTGAGCAGATGTGGGTGTTCCTATTGCCAGCCCAGTACTCTGCAGGCTGCAGGTCCCAGGGCTGCACCAGGGTTCACTGGCCTCTGAATGGGCAGGCCCTGCCCGGTGGCTGGCACACAGAGGTCCTCCCCAAACACCAACCTCCTTTCTTCCCCTTCCCCACATGCCTGGGTGTCCTGCGGGACAGGAGCAGGTCTGACTGATGCCGGAAGCTCCCATGACTCCCCAGGCATAGGTCCTTATTGAGTACCCAGGATGTGACAAAGTGAACAGTTGTTATCATTCCCGATTTACAGACGAGAAGACTGAGGCTTCAAGGTGAAGCGACTTGTCACAGTCACGTAGGAAACTGCTAAATCTTAACTCAAAATCTTGTCCTTTCTCCATGAAACTCAGGGGGTTCTATTTTCAAAAAACCAGTAATACCATCACAATTATTGTCATTGGCATTTTTACTGCTGAGCATTTACCGTGAGCCTGGCCGTGTGCTAAGCACTTTCACGCACCTCATCTCATTTAATCCTTGAAATTAATAATATTTTCACATTTACAAATGAGAAAAATGAGGCTTAGAGAGATTAAGTCACTTGCCCCAAATCACACAGCTAGTCGGTGGCAGAGCTGAAATTTGAATTCAGACGCCATGAGAGGGGTCCAGAGCCTGCAGGGAAGCTTGTCCGGGATGGGGGACAGCAAGAGGGGGCCTCAGGCACAGAGGCCTCTAGCCCTCAGCCAGGCTCCTACTGTGCTCTCCCAGCCCTAGGTCCAGCTTTCCCTGCCAAGGTGCTGGGGATAATGAATGAGATGCTCTGGTTGTCATGGAGACGCCATGGCAACTCCGCACTTTCGGGAAATACCACAGTAACTGTGGCCACTGCTCAGGAGTTGAAAGTCACTCCCTACCCCACCCTCCACTCTGAAATGCTCTGATTCCCCCATAATCCTCTCTAGGGCCCAGAGAGAACGGAGGCAGAGGTATCCGGGCCTTCCCAGAGACCAAGCTTTCTGGAGATCAGGCCTGGGGAGGGTGTCGGCTCCACTCTGGATGGACAGGGGGACCCCGGGGGTGCAACCGAGAGCTCCCTGAGACGAAGCTCCTTACGCCTTTCATGGTCAAGTGCACTTATCGTGTGACCTGAGTGCACTCAGTGCCTTCTGTGTGCAGCAGGCCTCCTGCCAAGGGCTGCGTGTTTGCCTCAGGCCATGTCACCCTGACAGTTGAGAGGTAGCAGTGGAGTGGCTGCCGGCGTGGCAGTTATGGGCTCAGGCTGGAGTCAGCAGTCCCAGGCTCAAGTTCGGCCTCCATTATTTATTGGCCTATGACCTTTGAGCAAATCTGGCAACCTCTTTGAGCCTCAGTTTCCCCAAGTGTAAACTGGGGTTTATGCTACTTTTAGATATGCTGCCAGACTAAGAGATGACGTGGACAGAACAGCCCCATGCCTGGCACACGGCGACATAGGTTCATGAACTTATTACCCATTTAACAGATTTGGAAACTGAGACTCAGGAAGAAACTGGCCCAAGGCCACAGATCAAATTAATAGTGGATCCAGAAAGAGAAGAAGGGAGGTCAGGGTGGGGAGCACCCTGGGAGTTCGGGACAAGCCGGTGACAGCTGCTGTTCCCTCCCTCTGTGCTGACTGGGCACAGCTAGGAACAAGCGTGGCCCTGGGCACTGAAGACGCAGGGCTCTGGGCTCCGGGCTTCTGCGTCTCTGGTGCGGGGCTGCTTCAGGCAAATGAAGGTCCCCGCAGCCCCACGTGCTTGCCCAGCCCATATCTGATTTTTCGCCTGGGCTACTCCTGACAATGTCCCCTGCACCTCCTGCATTCGAGTGCACGGGAGTGCACAGACACACTCATGTGGGGCTTCCATGTTCACACGATGCCATCAACAGACATGTGGGCCACAAGCACAGGAGCGGGGCTGGGGCACTGGGAAGAGGTGCAGGGAGAGCCTCGGAAGCAGGCTTGGAAGTATGTGAATGGGCCCTGGGCTTGGGGGAGGAGAGGTGGCCGCAGGCCAGGTTCTGACAGTCCCACATGCAATCCCAGGAACACTCCCCACAGCTGACCCAGTCCCTTTCTGCCTGTCACACCCCAACACAGTCACCTTACCAGCTACACCCCACAGCCACCTCGCCTTACCAGCCGCCTGGCCCCAGCCTGCCCCACCCACCATGCACAGCGCAGGGCAGACAATCCTCCACATTTGCTTCCCAGCTATGCAGGAGTTCCTCCAGCTCACTCAATCACACCCCTGGGAGGCCCGGACCAGAAGCAAATCCCTCCTCTGCTATATCCCCCACCCCCACAGTCCTGCAGTGCCGCCTGGCCCAGGGCCAAGCTGCTGCCCGTCAGTAATCCTGGAGGCCAGGGCCACCACCGAGGGACTGTTGGCGGTCTGGCTCCGAGTCCAGGGCCAAAGAGCATGCAGTCCACCCTGCAGCGACACACAGGGACACTGAGACCCAGAGAGAGAAAAGGGTCCCTTGGGGTTTCGCCAGCCAGGCCTGCCACACTCCCACCTACCTTGGCCTGTTTTCTTGTCCAAGAAAACCCTGCCTACGCCCTCCCAGGCCAGCAGTAGTTGGAGGCTGGACCTTGCCAGCTGTGGGTCTCCAAAGCCCTCCAGGAGCCCTCCCGCTCTGGGTCCCACCACGCAATGCCGGGTTTACGCAGCCAGATGTCAGGCTGCTCTCAAGACTGGAACTCTGGTGGCCCAGCTTCATGGGCAGCTTTCCCAGGCGGAAGTGGTCTCCCACCCATGGAAGGTACCCAAGGGCCTCGTGCCCTGGCCATTACTTGCCCCGTTTGAATCTGCCACGAGGCGTCCCCAAGCTGAACACATCAATAGTATGAACATCATTTACGAGACAGGTCGCTCCTGTGCTGCGTGCTCTTGGTTAGCCCTTACTACAGCACCATCACCTGCTTTCTGCTCCTTTCCCAGACGAGGAAACTGACTCCCAGAGGGAGCCCCGAGTTGCCCCAGCGCTCAGAGCTAGTGAGCGGGTGACGGGCCCCTCGGCACCAAGCAGCCTGCGCTCCTCTGTCATCCTTCAGAACTGCGGGTCCTCCTCCACGCTGGCCCGGGGACTCCCACTGCTCGCCACTCCCTCTGAACGGGGCTCTTTCTGCTTTTGTTTTCACACGTTTTACCTGTGTTTTAACTTACACACAACCTTAAATGAGCCTTCTTGGAGGCAGCCCCACGAAGCATCCGTCAATCCACAAGCAAACAAAGCCTAAAACCCTGGTTCACTCCCAGGTTCTCAGTGGGGATTCGTTGTGGGTTTCCTGGCGGGGAATGCCCAGCAAGAAACCTCAGGAACTCAGACCTGCTGGTTGGGAATTTGCCTTTCTTCCAACAGGGCCTGAGCTGAGCGTTTACCTTTGCACCAGCTCTGAAGAAAGGGCTTATGGAGCAAACAAACAAGGCAGCTGTGGGAGGGGTGGAGTGGGGACAGGCAGGTCAGGGCCAGCTGCCGTCCAGTCCCGGGATGGGCTCCCCTCCAGTCCCCCTGAAGCTCCCAGCGCAGACGGATGGGCAGGCCCGTCACAGGGCATGCTCCTCATTAGCCCGTCCGCTTCCCAGAACAGGGCTGCCTCCTCCCAGCCCCCAAATCCACTTACGACACTCTCAGATCCACCCCTAACTATTCTTCTTAGACTCAGGTCAGAGGCACTCAAAACGACCAGACGCTATTTCTCTGAAAACATCATCATCTCCCGGCTGACGGCAGCCAGCAGGGACTGAGCTCCTGGTAGCTCACCAGCCGCACGCCGGGCTGTGCTGAGCGCCTTCCCTGAGTTATCACACCCAGTCCTCACATCCTGAGATGTGGCATCACTGAGATGCACACTTCAAGATGAGGAAAGAGGCTCAGAGAGGGCAAGCAACTGACTCAAGGCCACCCAGCCGGGCAAAGGTAGAGCTAGGACAGCCCCAAGCCAGGCCACTTAGAGCCCCTGCTGGTAACCCCTACACAGACCTGCTGCCCAGCATTCCACCTGTTCTCGAGCCAGGTCTTCAGCCCAAAGCATACCCAGAGAGAGGCTTTCTGCAGGTGACCAGCCCAGCTACCAACACATAGGCTAACCCAAAAGAAAGCCTTCACTGGCAGAAGGCTGCCCAGAGAGGCAGGCCCCCACATGAGAAAGGGGGCTGCCCCACACCCCCATTGAGGGCTCCTACTAAGGAAGAGGAGAGAGAGGCCGGAGTAGGGGTCAGAAGTGGCAGAGCTCAGTTAACCGTCACTGAGAAGGACAACGGTGGCCGGCGTGCCTCCCGATCTGCAGCACTCGAGCACGCCTGTCCCACCCGTGACCTCATTTACTCGTCCTGCAGTCCCAGTGAAGTAGAAACAAGCTTCTCGTGCCCTGAACTCCTCCCCCGTCTGCCCCCCGCAGAGAAGCCAAGGAATGCCAGTCAAGCCCAGCCCCTGCCCACCCACCTGCCCACCCAAGGTCGCCAGGCGCCTCCTGAGAGAGTCCGAGAAGCAGGCGTGTTTGGGGGCCTCCGTCTCGTGGATGCGGGAGCCGAAATCCACAGGGGCTGGAAGTCCACGTCAGCGCCCCGGAGCCTTGGACCTGCTCCCTGTGTGCCTGCAGACTCGGCCCCCACCTTCTCTGCGCCTGTCTCTTCACCTGGACCACATGGGTAGTGAGCTAGACCAGAAGCTGATGGCATCCTGGAGTCACAGAACCCTTCCAGAATATAATGACAGCTGTTCCTGGGCTCTCCCCCGACAGGCGCTGCAGATTCAGGGTGGCTGCAACTGCACTTTCCAAGCGAAGGACACGGAAGCCCTCTGGGGCCCTGCCAGCTTTGAGGAGCCGAGGCTCTCCAGGTCTAGACGCAGGACTGAAGCCACAAATGTGACGCCTGGGCGCCCTGGAGCCCCCGCCGCTGCAGCCCCCTGCCGTGGCCCTGTGGTGCATCTCGAACCCTCGGACCTGTTGGCTTCAAGTGGATTTGTGGACTTGCCAACCAAGCTGTCGGGACAAGTCACAAGAGAAACCGATCCCTTCCTTCCTTCCCACCCCTCAGCCGCCACCTCCTTCTCCTCTACGGGGAAGCTGCCAGGTTAGCCCTGGCGTGGCCCCAGAGGCTGGGACACTGAGGGAACCTGCTTCTGGTCCTGAAGGCAGAGGGGACCCAGTGCCAAGCTCCAGGGCTGGCCTGCCCCAACCTCTGGACCCTGGGCCCTCCTGCACGGGTATGAACATGCGAATGCCCTGTGCACACAAACATCCCAACAGACCTGGGAGGCCTGGACAGGACGGAGGACACAAAGGCCACGGGCAGAGGGTACGGGAGGCCAGGGAAACAACGACGAGACCCACTGAGCTCCAGGCAGCAGCCACTCAGCTCCGCGTCACTTCTCCGCGTCCTCTCCACGGCTCCTCACTCCTCACTTAGCACGGCCGCACCTAATCCCGGAGCCAGGACAAATGGCATCAGTCAGCCCAGTCCCCTCCCTAGCAGGGAGGGAGGGACAGAGGGAGGTGGCTCTGGGGCGCCCTGAGCCACCAACCATATCCCCAGAAGCCTCCAGCTCCCCACCCCCACCATCTCTCTCCTCGGGGGACACCAGCCCCTACCCCTTGAACCTGAGCCCAATTCAGGCCCCAGCCCAGGGACCCCTCCAGCAGGCAGGGATCCCGCCAGAGCTGCCTTCCACAGAAGAAGGAAAGTATGTCCCTGACCCTATGCTGATGAGTCCTCTGGTCCCCCTCAAGAAAGGTGGTGCCCTGACCGGTGCGGCTCAGCTGGTTGGGTGGGCATTGTTCCGCAAAGCGCAAGGCTGCTGGTTTGATTCCCGGTCAGGGCACATGCCTGGTTTGCAGGTTTGATTCCCAATTAGGGCACATACATGAGGCAACCGACTGATGATTCTCTCTCATCTATGTTTCTCTCCCTCTTCTTCCCTCCTTTCCCTTCTCTCTCAAGATAAGTAAATAAAATCTTATGAAAGAAAGACGGGCAGCAGCGAGGAGTGGAGGAGCCCTCGCTGGCAGCAAGCACAACCCACTGTGGTTCCGCCTGACCTCCCATATAACCTCGAGCAAGGCCCTCCCCTGCTCCAGGCCTCAGTTCTCCCACCTGTCCTTCGAGGAGGAGGAAGAAAGACTGATGTCCCCTGGTGGGGCCAGCTGGTGATCAAAGCATCTGTGACGTTGGCTTTTGGCCCCTGCTGCACCCCAGCTGACCCGCCAGGCCCTTCCTATCGCCCCGCCCGGTAGAGGGGGAAGAAGGGTGACTGCCAGTGTGGAGGGGGCAAACCATTCCAGAGCATCAGGCGCTGGAGCCAAAAAGGGACTTACGAAGCCCAGAGGGAGGAGCAGCTCCCCCACGGTCACACAGGCAGCTGGAACAGGGCCAGGCTGTCCCGGATTCACTTCTCAGCAGCAAACAGGTAAGAGTGTCCACCTGCAATGTTCCTGCATTTTTAGAGGACACCGAGGAGGGCAGAGGCAACTTGCTAATGACAGAATTTCAGGCCCCGAGGGCAGCCACAGGGAAAAAAAAAAAAAGATGGCGTGCTTGATTGCCTGGGGCCTGGGAAGGAAATGGGGCAGGCTGTCCAAGGACCCCTCGGGTCTCATAGTGAGGGTGGCCTAGGATGCCGCCAGCTGCAGGTGAATCCCAGGCTCCCCTGTAGGAATCGGCAGTCTTGGCCACCTCTGATCAAGTCACCTGAGGCCTAGCCAGCAGGCCAGGTGGGGGTGATGGGGGGACTGGCCCAGGTGGACACACGGAGACCAGTCTGCCTGGAAGACGTGAAAGCCTTGGGGATCCAAGAGGCTCCAGGCACTGTGGCCAGAGCGGAGGGAGGCCAGGTACGCTGCAGGGCAACGAGGAAGGAGGGAAAGCTTTGAGGCACTTGAAGCTGCAGAAGCCCCCTAATCTTCTGGAGTCCTAGTGGGCATAACATGGGGGCCTGCTGAGACTCAAGGCCCACATGAAAGTGGCCCTGTCCCTCCAGACTTGCTGGGGCCTGTCACAGAGACAAGAGCCCGCTGCCAACACACCTCCGTGGTGAGGGGCTTCACACCTCAGCACGCACAGAGGCGCAGCTGGTGGGGAGGAAGCAGAAGGCGGGCAGGAGGCCCTGGCTTTTCTCTGGAGCACAGACAGCCAGAGTGAGCAGGGCCTCGGCAGAAAGCGCCGGGTGACCTACATATCATAGGCTCCTTTTAATGGGACCCAGGGGGCCTCAGTGAGACTCTAGAAGGTGCCTCACAGATGTCCCCGCACTTCCAAGGCTCAGGAAACAGTTCACAGGGTCAGGAGAGGAGAGTTCCAGTTCTAGACCTCCAGGGTGAGGCAAGCGAGGCAGCTGGCACAGACGTCACGGAGGCGGCCCTCTCAGGCCCTGCGGGGCTCCAGAGCAGCAGTGGCACTGGGAGTGAGCGCCACCTCGGAGCAAACACTCCTTTGAGTTGGCTCTAGGAGCCCCACTTGCCTCGCCTAGTCCCAGCCTTGCTCGAGACCTCAGTGACTCCTTCCTGGGCCTTCTACACTCACCTGTAAAATGGAATAATGCCAGGTGGCTCCAAGGGACCCCCTAACTCTCAGCTGGGAGATTCTTTAGGGACCATATCAACCCCAGGAATGGGCACAAGGACCCCCACTCCCCACGGTCCATAAATCTGTAAGCCACCGTGCTCCAGCTGGAAACACATCCTACAGACGCAACTGGGTCCTGGGCCCTTTGCTAACTGCTTGGCCCCACTTCAGCAGGGCTTCAGCTCACACGTACAGAAACTGAGGCTTGAGGCAGTCAAGCAACTCGCTCAGGCTCCCAGTTGCAAACTGCTTAGCTGAGATCCGACCCGGTGTCTGGCTTTAATCCCTGCATTCCGTGGCAACAGCCAGAGATTGCCCAAAGCCACTAGGGCTTGGAGGATGCCACCGGGTCTTTGCACCTCCCACGCTGAGCATGAAACGCTGAGACTAATGTGAAAGGCAGGCTGGTGAAGGCTGGGAGGAGGCAGGGACGGGAAGCCTGCGTGGGCGCTGGGCATCTGCAGGCTGACCGGCCTCCAGCCAAGCCAGCTGTCCGCTGTTGTGGCTACGATGTCCACATCACCACGAGCACACCACAGCCACTGCTGTGCCATTTTTAAATCATTACACAGACACAAAGCCTTTTCACAGACTTTGCTCTGGCGTCACATGACCACCTTATAGGAACAGAGCTGGGATCTCTTCTCCCTTCCTCACATGAGGGAAGTGGCATTCCCCGAGGAGGAGTGACTTCCCAAAAGCACACGGGGAGGCAGTGCTTGAGAGCAAATTTGGCACCTGCATCTCCTGCCTCCCGGTCCAGGGCTTTGTCTCACCTCTGTGCCCTTGGCTTTTCAGTGTCACCCACATTGATGGCCTTTATGAAGCAACAATGACCATGGCTGAGCTCACTCTGCAGGTATTATACCCAGCACTTCATATAGTATCTCATTTAACCATCACAACACCCTTGTAAATTAAGTACTGCTACTGTTTTCATTTCTCAGATGGAGACACTGTGGCTCAGAAACGTGGAGCCATTGGCCCCAGGTCACCAAGCAAGGAAGGGGCAGAGCTGGGATTCAAACCGAGGTCAGTCTGGCTCTGGGGCCTGGGCTCAGAACCTTGGTGCTGCGCTGCTCTATCTGGGACAGAGAGGCCAGGAGACCAGGCACACTCCAACAGGGTGTGTATCTGGCAGGCGATGGCAAGGGTATGATAATGGAAGGACAAACAAAGCTCTTGGAGAGCCCACAAGACTGAGGTTGTTGCAAACATCTGGGCAGGAGGCCAGGAGTCTGTGCAAAGGACATGGGAACAGAGGGAGGTGACAGGTGGGAGGTGGCCTTGTGAGACCCTGGTCAAGTGCCTTGCTCTCTCTCAATTTACCCAGCTGTTGAGAAAAGTCCCTGGGATATCTTCACAGCCCCCTCCATCCCTAAAGACCTTCGGACCCTGGGAAAACAAGCACTGCTTGGTGACAGCCTGGCTGCGAGCCCTGGGGGACTCTGAAATGTCCTTGGCCATCCTGGCACAGCTCAACTGCTGGGAAACAGGCTTGCAAAAGCACAGGGCGGGACAGCATGCCTGGGCACCACTGAAGTGTGGGTCCCGAGGGGGCCACATTCTGCCGTTGTCAGCCTCTCCATGGCTCCACAGCAGCACGCGCCACCCTACCCAGACCCACATCAGGAACAGAGGCCACATACAAGTGTCTAGTGGAATGCCACTCCAAGCCTGCCCTACATGTGACTCGAGTCCACTTACTGTCAACTGACCCTAGATGCCCCTCACTCACACTCCGTGAGGTCAGCCCTGGGAGGCAGAGACAAGGGGTCCTGGAGGAGACATTAGGAGAAACGACCACCTCCATGCCTAGGGACCCATGCAAGGCGGAGGCTGCCCGTGCCAAGTCAGTGATAGCCCTCAGGTGGCGCAGGGCAGAAAAGTCCATCAGGGCCAGCCCTCAGTTCTCACTCTGGCAGGTGGAAGGGGCAGCCCAAATCTCCGCACCTAAAGCTGCCCCCTCAAACCACACATATAACATGCTCCTACTCAGTAACATTCCATGGCTCCCACCACCCACCAGGCAAAGCCCCCTTAACCTGGCCGACTCCACGGGTCAGCACTGCCAACAGCCTGCTGAGCGGGTGCGGCATGTGCCAGGGCCTTCGCTGAGTGCTGCGCCCACACTTTCTCATGTGACCCTCATACTGAGCCTGTGCCGTGGGCACTGCTTACAGATGGGAACGCTGAGGCTCAGAGAGGCAGCATCACCAGCCAGGAGCCTCACAGCCAAGGAGTTATGTCCCTGGCAGAGAAAGGATTCACATCCATGCCTGGACTGCAAGCCCAGGTCCTTGACCCTTGTGCAGTGCTGCCTCCTCGAGTGCTCCCGGCCACCCTCAGAAGCCTGGGGCCAGCTCGACGGCTCTGTGCACAGGAGGGGAAACCAGGGCACAGAGAAAAGGCCCTCTGTGCTGGTAGCAGAGTAAGGGCGAGGCCTATGGCCTCCAGCCTCCCTTCCCAAACCTCCCAGCAACCCCCCCAGCAACCCCCCCCAGCCCCGGAGGAACTCCCACCTGAGAGAGACATGCCCAGACTGACTCCGTAACAGTCCACAGAATCTGCCTTTCTCCTCCGTCCAGGAGGAGGTTTGCAGAGAGAGAAAAGACCAGAAAGGGCCCGGGAGATCTTCGTTCTTACAGGACGGACCCTTGGCACCCAGGGAGGTCCCGCAGAGCACCCTCATGCCCCCTGAGGAAACCGCCCCTTCAGTAACCAGACCTTGCAGGCCCTGCACCAGCCCCCCACCTCAGGGTCCATGCCAATTCAACACCCCTGACCCGAAATCTCCGTTCTTCTCCCCAAAACTGCTTGTTCTGCAGCCTGCCCTGTTCTTGGTAAATGCCAACACTGTCCTCGGGGCAGAAACCTCGCCACGACTTCCTCTCACACCCCACATCTAATCCCCTGGCTCATCCTGCAAAATTGGTCCCGAGTCCGGCCCCCGGCTGCCTCCCCGACCATGCCCACCCGGAGGTCCTCCCTTGCCCGAGGGACTGCAGCAGCCTCCTGGCAGGGATCCCACTTCCACCTCCAGCCCCTCCTCCATGTGGCAGCCCTGTACATCCAAGCAAGTCAGACCTCGGCCCAGCCCCTCCGCAGCTTCCCCTCTGCTCAGACTGGATGGCAAAGGCTTCTCAGTGGGCTCGGAGACCCCGCAAACGCCCTTGGGCCCCACCTCCCATCAGGACGGCTCTAGTTCTTCCTGCCCTGGCCTCTCCGCTGTCCCTCCAGCACACCCTGCACCCTCCTGCCTCAGAGTCTTTGCGACGCCATTCCCTATGCCTGGAAGGCTCTTCCCTGGGTAAACCATGGCTCCCCCTCCTTCCTGGCATCTGCCGTCCCCGCACCAGAGATGTCCGTGACCACCTGACACAGCAGAGCCACTCCCTGAAGTCACACTTTCTGGCCCCAACCCAGCTTTATCTTTCTTCCAGGCACACCTCATTACCTGACTGACAGCAAGTGCAGGGCTGGCGTGTGCCAGTTTGCTGATTCTATCCCACCGTGACAACGTCAGCCCCAAGTCTTGGTCTGTTTTGTTCACGTCTGTGTCCCAGTGCCAAAAAAAAAAAAAAAAAAAAAAAAGCCTGGAACAAAGTAGATGCTTACTTAAAAAGAACTGTTGAATGAGGAACTGCTGCCTTGCCCATGTGAACACACCTTTCAGTTTCTGCGGCCCCCTAGGCAACCAGGGTCCCTTGGAGGCCAATCCGATACTCCACCTGTGTCCGCTGAAACCCACAGGGTGGTCACGTGAACAGTGCCCCATCAATCAGTGTCTTGGGACAACCGAGTGCTTGGACTAAAACAGAACAATCACATTGGTCCTTGGCCAACGAACGCCTCTGGCCACCCTTCTGGCCAACGAAGGAGAACTTCTGAGTCTGAGAGCTGGGCCCATGGGGCGGCTCCAGCCACCAGCAGGAATGTGGACCAGGCTGCCACCACCCTCCCTCATTCCCAGCCCCCTGGAGCTGCCAGGGCCTAGCCTCTACAAAGGCTGTCCCATGCTCCCAGCAAGAGGAGGCGGAGGAGGGAGGCCCAGTGCCACGCCTGCCCTTTTCCTGTTGTCAGCAGGAGGAACATCAGAAGGAAGCTTTGTTCTCAGAATAAAGAGCGTGGAGCCCAGTGCCAGGCGGAAATGGGCACAGGCTCATAGGCGACAGTTTAAGGAAAAACAAAACACCAAAAAAATGGGATAGAGGATGTTTGAGGGGTCATTTGCACCCTCCACCGGTTTCATGCCTCTGGAGTGGCTGTGACATGCTGGTCTCACTTTTCCAGGCCCAGGCCCGGAGGTCACCAGAGACAGCTGCAGCCTCAAGGCAGACGCCTGTCCCAGCTGAATGATCAGGCAGTGGCCCTGCAGAGAGAGGGAGGTGGGGACAGAGGAGCGAGGCCTTGCTTGGGAGTCAGAGGCAGGAGTCTGGGCCCGACTTCCCACGTGCTCACATGACACTCAGAGGGTCCCCCCTCTGTATTCCTCAGCTTACCCATCTGTGCATGGCGTGTCCACGTCTGCCCTGGAAGCCTCAGCCCACCTGCCACAGGCCCACACACATGCACTGCCCCTCATCCTGTGGCCAAGTGGTGGGGTTGTCCAGGCCACTGCTCCGCTCTCCCTGGGCTCAGGCCCTCCCACTAGGGCCACAGCACCTGCTCGCTCTGCTCCCGGCCTGCCTCCTCCACCCTGCCTCCTCCACCCTGCCTCCTCCACCGGCATCAGGGCCCTCCTCTCCTGAGCAGTCGCCTGAAGAACGGGAAACCCCTCTGGGCCTGGTCAAGGCGGGGTCAGGCGTCAGGGTCCTCCTTCTGCCCGGCACTGGTGCCCATCCCCAGCCCCTCTTTCCTGGCTCACGGGGCACTTTCGGCCACGACCCCTAGGAGAAACCCAGCAAGCTGGCACACGGGGGACAGAAGAGAATCCCTGAGGGGCAGAGTGTGTCCCCAGACACACAGGATCCCCAGAGTGTGTCTTGTGTCTGAATCTTCTGGAGTGCGGGAGGCTGTCGCCTAGACTGAAGGACTCACCGACAGGACAGAAACTGCACGCAATTTTTACAAGCTTCTCAGGTTTTTCTCGTACCCAGGGCCATATGACCTCACAGCTAAGACTTCTTCCAGACTGAGACATCTTAGCTGGCCTCGGGGGATGTTTGGGATTTCAATTGAAAGAGAGAAATAAACCTCAGCTGGACAGACCGCTGAATACTCGAGATGATGGATCAAGTGCAACTCTAGGAGAATGCAACAGAGGAAGGCCCGAAGGAGGGGAGCTGGCCCAGCAAACACCTGAAATGACCCCACCTCCCCTGTCCCCTGTCCCCTCAGGATGCAGATCTGGAACTGACACCCTCTGAAAACTGCTGATCCCAGCCTCCCTTCTCCCCCCAGACTCCTCCCAGCCCCCCGGAGAGTGAGCCATGGGGACGGCGGTGGGTGAGAAGCTCCTCTCCTCGGCGACACTGCAGCACCTCCAGTGACTCTTTATCCGCAGCTTAAGAAGCTGTCCGGGGCAGTGGCTGAGCAGCCACAGCTTATGTGGGAGAGGATTCAGGGGCCGCAGGGCGGGTGGACCCAGGGCCTCTATTAAATGGGACCTTCACAGCTGATGGGAGCACCACTGCCATGCCTGGGCTCAGAAAGGAAGCATGTAGTATGCTCCTGCTGTGTACACTGCCCTGAGCCCCAGCCGGAGCCTGAGCGCAGCGCTCCGAGGGACACGGGACCCTCAATGAGCCCACAGAGCGGACACAGAGGCACCACCTGACGACGCAGGGGAGAAAGCAGCCCGTGCCGTCAGGGCAGGGTTGCAAATTCAGAAGCCCAGAGGGCCTGGAATATCACGCAAATGTGTGACGTAGATGGTGGCACCAGGGCAGAGTGGAGTGCGTGTGCCCTTTCTTTCTCCAGTAGTGGCTGTGGCAGCATGTGGCAGAAAATTTTCTGACCTTCCCATTCTTGAAGTAAGTAAGGCCAGAAGTTGGGATTTTTATGTAAAATCTCCTGTTGGCAACTAGCTCCATTTTTGGCATGGGCCCAGCAAAGTCTGCCTGTGGGGCGGATGTGGCCTGCCAGTGTATGGCCTGTGTTTTCTTAAAAGGGACAGAGAACACGCTGTGGAGCTCAAGTAGAGGCCAACGTGCCTGCAGCTGAGATACCAGGGAAGGCTTCCTGGGGGAAGAGGCATCCATGCTGGGCTGCAAGGCTGGGGAGGGCACTCCTGGGGAGGAAGTCGTGGGGAAGGGTGAGCAGACCTGCTGGAGCCACAGGGACCATGGGTCAAGGGCCCCCCAGCCTACTGCCTGCCTTTCCTCTCTATAAAGGAGTCCCTGTCTCCATTCCCAAAGCAGGCACAAAAGCTTTAGCTCTCTGTCCCCAGGTGGCAGGAGGAGGGGCCACATGCCCAGTAAACCTCCAAACTAAATCAATTGGTGGCAGAATAGCGCCGGTTCGATTTCATCCCTGGAGCTTGAAGAACAGGTCAGCTAATGCAACAGCTCCATGTGGTTGCAGGGGGGCGGGGGGAGGGGGAACCAGGATGGGGAAAGGAGAGGAAGAGACAATGGGGACAAAACGAGGTTGAGAATGGTATCCTGCCTGGCCCGGCCCAGCCAATCACATAACCGGGCATCAGGACAAAGCCACGTTCAAGGCCCCAGAGGGGGCCTGGACTGGGGAATCTCAGAATGTAGAGGGCCGGCCTCCTCTTCCCATGTCCACCCCACGCTCCAACCTTGCCCTGCAGCTCCTGGAAAGCCCAGCACAGAGTACAGGGCTGGGGATGGAGACGGAGACCCCCAGGATAAAGCGCGCAAAGGATCACACAGCAAATAAGCAAAGAGCTGGGACGAAAAATAATAGCAAACTTTTACCCAGCGATTACTTTGTAGCAGGCACTGGAGTAAGTCATTTTTGTGTATTATCTTATTTAAGTCCATCACATCCTAACTCTTCTTATTATCCTCATTTTACAGACAGGGAAGCTGAAGTACAGACACAGTAACTCACCCAAGATCAGGCAGCTTGCAAGGGAAGGTGCGGGCTCAGAACCCAACGGCGGCCTCTGCAACTGCACTCGGAACCTTGGTCCACGGCGCTGCTATGCGGCTGCTTTCCACTGGAACCTCGCAGCCCCTTCCACAGCCTCCTCTCAAGCCTGCTGTGCAGACACGCAGCCCCCGCCCTCCTGCCCGCACTTGGGAGAGGCCAAGTCCTCTCACAACCTGATGAAACCCACAGGCTGTCCGTACAGAAATGCCTCCTGGACGTGGCCTGTGGTCTCGTGGGCTCACAGATCCTTGCATTGGTGAGAATGGAGGGGTCAAGGTCACAGGATACACAGGATCAAGAGAGAGGAGGTGGCAGACAGAAGGGACTCCCCAAAGCCCGCTGGACCCCCTCGTATCTGTCAACTTGGAGCCCAAACACACAGCTGCTTGGGTCCACAGGCGTGGGCACGAATCGGGGCTGAAGGCCTAGTCATCCCTCAGGACCAGGAGAGCAGAATGAATCACGACACACAACAGCCCTTGCCTCTGCACCCACTGGGTGTGACTCACAGCTCCCAGCTGCTGGGCAGACGGTGCACAGCTGGGCCCTGGCATCTGGACGGGGGTGGCATCACCACTCGAACCATCCCATCCTCCTCCTCCCGCCATGCAAGTCACCGCCCAGTGGGTCCACCTCACTGCGGACCAGGCCTGGCCTCGCCACGTACGGAGTGGCTCCAAGTGTTTTCAAAGGGACCCCCCACAGCCCCTGCGCCCGGCTTCCCACCAGGGTCCTAGGAGAGGTAAGTCAAGAAAATGGCCTCTTTCAATACACAACAAGACCGAGGCTCTCGTCCCAAGTCTTCCACGGCCTCACTGTTTGACCTCAAGCCCCTCCCTCCTCCGAGAGCCTCAGTTCCACCAACTGGAAAATGGGGAGATGACCCTCTTAAGACCTGCCCCCACCCAAAGCCCTGAGTTGAGAAACAGCAGCCCCTGACAAACTTCTCCGGGCCCTGGGATCCTGCTGCAGGAAGTTTCATAAACATCCTCCAGAAAAACAAAAGTCAAACTTAAAGACTCTCTCTCTCTTTTTTTTTTATAGGATATCAAGAAGCCCTTTTTATAGTCCAACTTCCCCCTTCCTACTTCCATTGTTCCAAATATCCTCTGAGGACCAAGAAAATACATTTGGTTTCCGTCTGGGGTTCAGGCTTCTTGGCACTCTTCTTCTTGGAAGCCGCCCCGCCCTCCTTGGCAGCATTCTCCCTCGCACACACCCATCTCTGCCCCCAGCATCGCTCTGGGCCACCCCGCGGGCTCCAGCTGCCCAGCCTGCCAAAGATCGGGGGCAGGGGTGCGGGGCAGGCAGGGACAGTTTTTGGGAAACAAACCCTCCCCTGGTCAGAACAGAGACAGCTCTGGGTTGTGGTCCCAACTGTGACGCCGTGTGTGGGCCTCTGTTGGTGAGTCCTTGCCCCTCCCTGGGCCTCGGTTTCCCGCTGAGAAATGAAGGGGACAGTGTGTCGAGAAAGCCCTTGACCTCCTGGGTGGTACCTTGGGACACTGAGGCAGAAAAGAACAACAGGGTAGACAGTGGGCTCTGACCTTGACCCCACCCTGCTCCTGCTAGAACCAGAGGAGACCCACTTTTCTGTCTCCAGTTTCACCCCCTGCCCTCAACATGGGGCCTGGAACTCAGCACTGAGTCTCTCTGGGCCTCACATGGCCCATCCCTGAGACAGCAGGAGTGACAGTGTCTGCGGTGGAGGCCCCAGGTGGGAGGCTGGAGACCTAACCACCCCAACATAACCCCATCACACACACCCCAGCCTGACCCACTCACCTGATAGCACGCAGACCCTGGTATCTTGAGCAAACCAATCTAAGTGGTGTCTGCCACGCCAACAGTCCAGGACAAGGCCCCACGGCCCTTTCCCCAACGAGCTCATGCTCCTAAGCACCCTTATAGAATCCTACAGAATTCCTACACTTACCACCTCCTGGCTACATGGCTTCAGTATTTTCACCTACCAATGGGGACAATAGCAGCCCTAATTTATAGGATTACTCCGGGGATTACTGCAGATACGATTACAGGAAAGTGCCTAACGAGCATTGATAAGCTCCCAGGAAATGTGAGCAGCAATTACACGACCATCATTAAAATCCTCGAGATGCTTAAAACCACCAGACTGGTGACAGCCAGGGCCCCTTACCCCTCTGGGGCCACAGCTGGCTGCTGCACTCACCCACCCATGCTCGCAGCCCTGCCCCGGCACACGCCCGTCTCTAAGCAGGACCCACGCTCTCTGCCCAGCCCCAGCTCTGGCCCCAGTCCCAGAACACAGCCAGCTTGTTCCTGGCACCCATCCTCACCACCCACAAATCGCCCCCTGCCCTCGGATCCCCCCATCCTGCCTTCCTCAAGTGGCCCCGGCAATGTCTCCTGCAATCCTGTCGGGGTTCTGTGAACCCCATCACTGCATCACAAGATCTTGCACTGGGGGTTAGAGAGCTGTTACAAAATGGTGGCTCCTTGAAGACAGGGCAGAGAGAGACCAAGCTTTCCTCTGGGTCCTCCACATTTGCTGGGTGTCTGAATATGCTGACAGCTCAAGGAGAGAAGCATCAGTTTTTTAAAAAAACTACCCGACCAGGGTTTCTCGAACATGAACATGCACCGGAATCACCTGGAGGGCTTCTTCAGACAGCCTGCTGGTCCCCGTGATTCTCCCACCTCCCCCGCCTCCCCCGCCCCCTGTTTCTGATTCAGCAGGTCCAGGGTGGGGCTGGACAATTTGCATTTCTAACAAGTTTCCAGGGGATGCTAGTGTCGCTGGTCCAGAGACCAACTGTGAGAACCACGAACTTGACCGGCAGGTGAACGGGGAGAGCGCTCGAAGAGGCAATGCTGGCACTCCTGTGGCAGCGGGAGAGGAGGCAGGGAGTCTAGGCAGAGGGTGCAGCACTCGGCAGGCCTGCAGCGGTGACGACACTCGGTTCCCCTCCCCTGGCCTCTGCCCGGGCAGGCAGGGTAAACCAGGGGTGGCTGCAGCTGCGCAATGACTGCAGCAGACCTGCACCGACCGCCACCCTGGATCTGCCCCGACAGGCCAGTCCTCGGCCGCCTGGGGCTGAAGCGAACCCACACCCGGCCGTGTGGAGCCGGACCCCGTGTCTGAACCAGGCCAGAAACCTCACCACCTCTCAGGCACGTGAGCGCCAGGATTCTCCTCCACACCTCCAGACACAACCCCTCGCTCTCGGCTAGCTCTGATTATTTACGTTTTCTCATTTCTGGTGCTTCTCCTGAGCATCCCCTCAGAAACCAGCAGACCCCGACGGTAATCCCCTGAGCCTGACCCTCTCCAGGCTGAGCTATGCACTTTGCTAAGCCTTAGTTGCCACATCTGCTAAACAGGAATGCCTGTCTCCTACTGCTGTTGGGAGGAGGGTGAGGTGAGCTCCCTAATCAAGCACATCATCAACTGAAACAATCACCGTGACTTACATGGACTGAGTTTGTAGTTAAGCACCTTCCTGCATTACCATTCTAGATACTGGGAGGTGGGGATAGTTACCGTCCCCTTTGTACAGATGAAGGGACTCAACGGCTTGCCTCAGGCCCCCCAAGTAGGAAGTGGCCCAGCAGGGATTTGAATCCAGACTATCTGGCTCCAGAGCCTAGTTCCTACCCTCTGCTTTGTCTGTCCCTCCCAGCCGCTGTTCTGTCTGTGTCCTAGCCACTTTCTCCAAGACCTGGCCCAGGTCACCTCTCCCTGCCACCGTCCTCTCCCCTACTCCAAGACACAGAGAGGTTGGGCCAGAGCCCTCTGGTGGCTCCAGCCCTTAGCACACACAGTTTTATGCCTTGTGACCCTGGGTCTTGCGGGCAGCCCCAGGGCCTGCCAGCCAGGCCGCCTGATGTGGAGTGAGTTTTAGATACTGTTCAACATGGCCTCCAGTGTGGGCTTACAGAACTTGAGCACTTAACCTTCATAAAAGGAGAGAAGAGGAAAAATAAGTGTGACAAAAAGAGGAATCCACCAGGCTTCCTGGATAAGACAGGCAGCTCCCACAACCCATGCAAGTTGCCCTATCTCTCTGAGCCTCGGTCTGGCACCTAAACAAGCCGTCTGGGGCCATGAGACAGAAAGTTCGGGAACCCAGACTCCCGGGAGTCTTCCCCCAATCTCTGAAAGGACAGATCACTCCCTGGATGCAAACAAACAGTAATACTAACAACCAGTCACCGCTGAAGGGCCTCTGCTCGCTGGGCTCTTACTCTGATCTGCTCCACTGCCCTAGCGAAACAGAGCTCCTCCTCTCCTCCTGCAGTTGAGAACACTGATGCCCAGAGACAGCAGGCAATTTCTCTGGATCCCACAGCCAATGCTGGCAGCGCTGGGGTTTGAATCCAGGACTTCTGCGTCCACTCTTCAATGCTGCCCGCCTCCGCCGGTGTGGAAATGGGCCACACGCAGCCCCAGCTCCCGCAGCACCAAGTCCAGAAAGATGAGGCACATTCATGAGGACCCCAAACCAAAGCTGGGGGTGCAGAGGGCCCAGGAGAGGGCCGGAGAGCAGGCCCTGTGCACACAGAGCAGGGACCGGGCAGAGCCAGCTCTACGGGATTAGGGAGGACTGACTACGGACGGAAAAAGGGAATGACTGCAAGTAGGGGTGACGCTGGAGCTGGGCACTGGTCGGGGAGGACTTGGAGGGGTGAGGGGAAGTGACTGGGGTGCAGCATCCTCGCCATCAGCAGAGACATGGAGGCAGGAAGGGAAGGGGCGCACACAGGGAGGGAGAAGAGGCTGGCTCAGCTTGAGGTCTGAGGCGAATGGGAAGCAGGGGTGCTGCAGTCACGTGGCCGGCCTCCCAGACCTCGCCTTCCCATAAGTAAGTGTTCATTCATGATACACACTTTAAAATTTGGTAACCCCAATCTGTGTCAAAAAAACAAAATGATAGGAATGAAAGCGGCCAGGAAGCCCTTTAACACAAACTCTCCTCCATCTAGAAAAGAGCTTCATCCCCAGTGTGACTCCTTTGGTGACAGACTGGTTTTAGCCCTGGCCACATGGTCCACAACATCCATGTCCTCCCCTTCCACCAAGCTCCAAGCCTCCTTAAACCTCTATTCAAGGAAGGAGCAGAATAACCTTGCCCCGCACCCCACCCCTCCCACTCCTTACCTTCAAACCCATCAGGCCTTTCCTCCAACCCCTACACATTCAGCCTGATTCATGATTCAGCCTTTTCCTCATATTTGAGGGAAGAGAAATTGAACCCATTTCACGGATTGGGGAATGGAAGAAAAAGGTTCTAGTCCTCTGTGAAACCAGCCTCTAGTAGCACAGGCTCTGGCAGCTGGCCACAGTTCCCGAGAGGCCCCTAGTAGGTCAGCTGGGCTGCATCTATTCTGCGGGGCAAGGACTCTCCCAAGTGGAGCACTGCGGGCCCAGCATCTGTGGGGAACTTCCCGGGAGGTGCGAGAAGGGGCAGTTCTGAAAAGCTATGAGGAAGACAGGATGGATGTGGGCCAACCACCACCCTCAATGCTGAGATTCTATGCTAAAATGGGAACTTAAAGAGGTCACCCAGGCCTGACCCTCCCTGTACATGCTCCCTGTACCCTCTCCAACTCTCCAGCCCCTTTGCATACCTTCAGCGACAGGGACCTCGCCTCCTGGCTGAGGAGCTTACTCCTGTTAGCTCCCCTGTCACCTTGGTGCTGTCAGTGTCCATAGGGGCCACATAGGACAAGAATATGCCCTCTGCCTGTAGAGAGCCCTGCAGGGACTTGAAAGCAGTGACACTGTCACTTAAGTGTCCTTGCCCAAACCTTAGACCACCTGTGATAGCGCCAGTCCCCAAGGTAGCTGCAAAGTCTGGCAGCCTCCTCCTCCTTCCCTCTCAGGCCCACAGCCTGAGTCAGACTTTGGTCAGCTCGCTGCTGGACCAGGATCAGCGTCATCCCTGGGCTGGTTGCAACCCAGCCAGTCTTGCCATCATTTTTGGCCAAATGACCTGGGCAGAAACAGTTCAGGCCTGCATTCAAATATAGCTCTGTAAGTGACTCGATCCCTCGGAGCCTCCAGCTCCCCGTCTGAAAACGGGGCAGGGGTGGGGGTTACCAGGAGCAGCCGCTCCTCTGCAGGGGGATTGTGAGATTTCAATGGAGCGTCTGTGAGAACCCTGGCACAAGGCACAGGACCAGGCATCGACTCAACGAGCTGCTTACAACCCTCTGTCCTCTCCACCAGCGCAGGACAAAATCCAAACTCCCGCGCAGATACAGCAAGCTGCCCACAAGGTGCCCACACCGATCGCATCACCCCCTGTCCCGATCACCAGTCTGCAGCCTCACCAACACTTCCTCCCTCAGGAAGCCCTGAGGGCATTAACGGCCTGAGGAACCCTCACCTCTACTGACTGTCCAAAGCCCATCTATCACCGACCCAGTCCGCCATCACTTGATCCTTCCTGCCTTCCCTCCCCCGCCAGATCAGCAGCTTCTCCGGTCAGAGACCAGCAGCACCTTCGGCTCACTTCCTGTCTGTCACCCCGTCCACAGACATCTTCCATATATATTTAACAAATTACCCTAATGTTCCACTGCAAGTAAAGAATGTCTAAATCTCCTAAACGGCCCAGATATTTCAAGCCATACTCCAGCAGAGATCTGCCCCGTCTCTGGGGACTTTCAGGCCTGGCTTTGGTCCCAAAGTGCATGGAAGACAGGTCACGCAGGTCCCCAGCACAGGGCAGAGAGAGACTGGAGTCCGTTTCTAAGTTCCCCAGATGCGGGGTGTGCTAGCTTGCCCCTAGGAGAACCCCAGCCTACGATTTTGTATTTGTGACCACATGCACAATTTGCGATTGCAAAACTGTCCCTCACGTGCCCCCCTGTTCACAGGAGCCTAGCTTTCCGTCTTGTCTCACTTTGCCGGCCACCTTCCTTCACCTGTTGATTCTCCGAGAGGCCTCTCACCCGGCCCTGAGCACGACGGAGTGAGTCTGACCGCGCGCCAACAGTCACCCCCACTGCTCAGGACTCCTTTCGGCCTTCGGGCCCCTGCACTCGTTTCCCTGCATTTCTGAGTCTCCTCAGAGTCCAGCTGGTAGTGGAATTTCCACGGGTTTCCCACACGCTGAAAGTGAACTGTGCACCCAGAATGGCCCCTATTCCCAGGGCCAAGGAAAAGCCTACGGACCCTGGAAGTCCAAATGCAGGAGCAGCCCTCGGAGCAGTTTCAACAGCAGAGAGCCAACTTCACCTCCCAGGAACTTCCTTCATCACCTACCGCACTCCGTTGTTTTAAGATGCCATTTATGAACTAACAATTTGCTTTCCATTTTCTAAGAAATCACTCAAAGACCCCAATGAAAGCCCGACCAGCAGTCATGAGACAGTGTCCCCAGCATGGGGACTGAAGCCAGTGGGAGTCCAGGCTAGCCCACCAGGTCACTCACAGGGTATTTCATGAGCAACCACAGTGCGGCCTGGGCTCCGACACCCATGCACACACGCATTTTCCGTTAGGATTCTGCGGTCCTGACGCTGGCTCAAAGTCCCCTCCCCTAACTGTCCTCAAGGACCTCTGGGGCTCGGGCACCTACAGCAGCCCATACGCTTAGCACTGAGGACTCTGATGATGAGTCACACAAGAGGACACTAAGCTATCAATCCCATGGCCTTAGACCTCTCACCACCCCCAGGGCTTCGATTCTGGGCCCTACCTCTGCCCCCTGCTGATCTGAATCAAGTGACTCAGTCTAATGGAGATGAAAGGCAGTGCTCTCCCCTGGGTGCTGGGGAGAGGTCTGCTGACAAAGCCACCAGCTGTCCCCAGCCAAAAGCCAGGGAGACGGGCTCCTCCCTGTACCACCCAAACTGGGAGAGCGCTCCTGCCAAGGATTCAGCCAGCGACAGAAATTGGACCATCACGGAGCTGCAGGCCCGGGCTCCAACTGACTTCCCCTCCTGCTCCAGCTGCCCACAATAAGAGCCAGGGCACAAGACCTCACCCACAGCAGCACCAGCCAGAAGGAGCATCACTTGGAGGTAAGGGTGGTGGGAAGAGGGGTGAGATGTCCTCATAATTTCAACTGAAATGAAACTCTGAGCTCGGTCACAGCAGGACCTTCTGGAGCCCTGTCAGCTGAGACTCAGGCTGGGGGAGGGGAGTGGAAACCAAGCCCCACCACTTCCCACCTGTGGACCTTTGCTGTTCTGTGCCTCGGTTTCCCCTCTGTAAAATGTTGTTAATAGTAAGTAACGTCAAAGAATGAAATAAGAACACATACAATTAGCCCAGTGCCTAGCCCATGGGAAAGAGACATTCAATACTTGTTGAATATAAGCATGCCACTGCTGACTGAGGTCCCAGAGGTGCTCACTTCATCCTTATTCTGGCAGATGCTCTATTCAGCCCATTTCACAGGCGAGGAAATTGAGGCTAGGAGAAGGTAAGGCACCAAGGTCACACAGCTGGGAAGTAACAGACACCCAGGTCAGTCTGACCCTCAGACCAGTGGCCAGTACTTCCCAGGCCATTCTGAATGCTTTTTGGGGGGAGGTGTGTGGGGGTTGCTGGTAATCGCACTAAGGCGTGACTGGGGTTAGGGTTCTGCACCCCCTGGCCCTGGCATAGCTCCTAGCTGACTCAGGTGCTCTAATCTGGGAAAGAGCCAGGAAGTCAGTCCCCAGATTCCCCGCCTGTCCCAGAGCCCACGCGTCCACGGGTGCCCCCTCCTCACCCGGTCCCAGGGCGTTAAAGAGCAGCGTTCAAAGCGGGGGCACTCGTTGCTCCTGAGAACCTAAGGGAAGAGAGGAGCTATAGACCAGGCCGCTCACAGCTCGGAGAAAACCGGTCCTGCTGCCTTACCCTTCCCGGAGCGGGGACCCGGCCTCTAACCCCCTCCCTCGCCAGACAAAAGTTTCCCCTGTTTGGGAGTAGGGAAGGGGGAGGGGGCATTCCTCGTGAGTGACATTATCCGTGACCTACAGCTGCCGCGCTGCCCTCGCGCGCACCCCGGCCTGCCCCCGGCCCCCACGCGGTCCCCCACCCCTTTGTCCTCCCACCCCGAGAGCGGAGCCCGCCCGGCGCCCGCCCGCACCAAACTTGCGCCGGCGGCCGCCTGGGCCCCGCGCGGCCTGCACGCCGGGCTCGGCCCCGCCGGTTCAGCGACAGGGGACCGGCTGGTCCCGGCCCTCTCGGCCTCTTACCTGCCACAGCTGGGGCGCTACCCGGGGAAGGGGGCACTCTGGGCGAGCCGCAGGACGCCTGGGTCCCCGGGCCGTGCTAGCGCCGCTAGGCTCTGGCCCGGGCGGAGGTTAACCCCTTCGCGGCCGCCTCCTGCCGCTCCCACCCCCGCCCCGTGCGGCTGCCGCCGCCGCCGCCGCCACCACCACCGCCACCGCCGCCGTCCGCCCCGCCTCCGGCTCGCTCTCCTCCCCCCACCCCACCCTCCCGATGCCCAGCCCCCAGTCCCGGCCCCCAGCAGCGCGCTGGGGTAGCCTGCAGCCTTCCCTTCCTCCCGCGGCGGCGAGGTGGGGGTCTCCCTTCAGCTTGGAAGTTGAGGCGAGCTCCCTCGCCCCCCATGGGCCCGCGGGGCGCAGACCCGCGAGCCCGCGCTCGGGGGAACCCCCCTAACCCATGTCCCCTTACCCGCTCCGGCCCCGGCGCCTACCTCCCCGGATCGCGGCCGTGGGATCAGGGCTCGATCCCGTGATGGGGCGTGGGTGCCGGCCGGAGATCGGCTCGGGAGGCCTGAGCTACCGGCAGGCGTGAGGCAAGAGCCCCGGGGCGGGGGCCGGGGCGGGACCCCACGCTGCTATCAGGGGCTGGATTTCTCGGCTTCCACCCGGATTCTCCCTCCGCTCTCCCGGCCGATTCGGTGCTGCTCGGCGACCACGTGACACAGGTTGCCTTTGACCCCTGTCTCAGAGCGGGTAGGGGGCGGGGGCTGGAGGGGGTGTCAGATACGGGACCCATGAGGGCCGGGAGAAGCTGCCGGGCTTCCCGGAGGTGGTGACCCAGGGGAAACAAAGCCGGAGGGAAACCAACAAGTTATTCAGGGTCAAAGAGGGAACAGCGATTGGGGGTCAGAGAGGCTTCGGAGAGGACCACTGAAACAAAGACCCGCGCCCACCGCGCCTCCCAAGGCCCTGGGAGAGCCCGGCTAGGCCCGGGGCAGGGGGGCGGTGGGGTGGGGGTGGGCCTACGGGCTCTGCCACCACTGGGCTTAAGACAGCCCTCCAGGGCTCTTCGCCATCCAGGCCTCTACTGGTGTGACCCCTCCTGGGCAGGCATTCCAGGCGCCCCCTCCCCACCTTTGCCCGGACTCTAGAAAACCCCTTTATTTCCTTTATCTTTATTATCTGGTTCATTTACTGGTTTCATTGTATACTAAAATGGCATCTCTCCCAACAAGTTGTTCCCAAATGAGTCCCCGGAGCCCGGCACATAGCAGGCAGGTGACCTTGTGCAAATCTCTTCTGCCACTGAGCCTCAGTTTCCCACCCACAGTGTCATTTCAACCACCTCCACAACCCTGCAAAGGCAACATCACAATGCCCACCCTCAGCAAACCAGGAGGCCCAGAGCAACGAGACAAAGATTTCTGGGAGCCTTGTACACAGTGAGAGCCTCAGGCTGCGTGCAGAGCTGACTGCTCCGGGAAGGGGGTTTTTGCCATCGTTGAGGCAGCCTATAAATGGGGGGAGGGAGGAATTTTATTAGTGAGTCTAAAGGAGTTTGTTCATATGCAGATTGTCAGGCCCCTCCCCCAGAGATACTGCTTCCAGATGGGTCCAAGATGAGGCTGGGCAAATTTGGAGATGATCTAACTCTAGGAGCAAAGCTCAAAAACATATGAACAGAACAGAGCAAAGGGAGGTAGAGAAGCCACGTCTGGCCATGAGAGCAGGATAGACTCATCCTGGCTCCCCTCAGATGCAACCTCCTCATGGTGAAAGGAAAGGCTTTCCAGCCAGACTAATGTCTCAGGGGAGGAAAGAGGCCAGGGGATGGAACAAGGCTTCTGACTCCCAGACGTGTTCCTGTGACAGCTCTGGGTGGAGCATAATCAGACAGAACCAAACCTAATGGTGGCGACCACAAGCCTGAACTGCAGGCTGTGTTCAAAGATAGGTTTGTGACTTCCTAGTGCGTATTCCCATCACCCCACTGAGATGACCAGGGACATCAGCACCCACCGGCAAATTCTCCCTGATAATGCATGTGCCTGTGGTCTGTGACCTCAGGTCCTTGAACATGGTCTGGATCTTACGCAGGCTCAAGAAGTCCCTAGAATCTTACTCATGCAAATCTCTGGTGTGGAAGACCTTTTCCATGCCCAGGAGGCACCATGTGTGTCTTCTCCGTGCCGAGCCCTGTGCTCCTGGTAAGGAGATGCAGGGTGCAAAGAGACATGGGTTTGGAGATGCCCTGCTTGTCCCTCCCTGCGTCCAAAAGCTATCGGAGCTGAAGGTGGGCTGGGGACACCCAGGGCAAGTGCTGTGGTGCACAGCAAGAGAGAAGCAGAATGAGGGAGTTCTGGGGGGAGGCGGCCTCTGACCTGGGTCAAGAGGAATGGGTGGGACGATTGGGGTAGGGAGATGGACATTCTCAGCACGAAGGACAACCTGAGCAAAGGCCACATGGAAAGCACTTGGGAAACGTTGAGTGTTGCATGGGCAGCGGGCAGGGGGCATGGGGAGAAGAATGGAGGAGGCAGAAGGAATGATCCAGAAACCTGGAGGGAAGAGTTAGGAGCAGATGACAAGTGACATTGTGTGAGGGGCTCCACAGACTGTGCATTACCTGAGGGCCTGACGGAGCGAGAAGGTTGGTAGCAGGTGAAGGCGGTGATAAGAGCCACACTGTGGGAAGGTGATGGGGAAGGGAGGTCCCCTGAGCTGAGTGAGAGGCTGCATCTTGCTGAGGGAGCTGCAGACTCACTGCTTTTGGGGGGTGTCTGTGGGCTGGCACGACCCCCATCACTCATGACTCTTCCTATTTCTTTCAGGTCTTCAGAGCTGCTGTCCACCAAGCCAGACCCAAGGCCCTCCAGCTCACTGTCACCCAGAACGCCTGGGAGGAGGCAAGGCCAAGGCCCACCCAGGGAAAAGCCTGCATGGGTCGAAGTGAAGCCAAG
This sequence comes from Tonatia bakeri, assembly GCA_004024845.1. Taxonomy (NCBI): domain Eukaryota; kingdom Metazoa; phylum Chordata; class Mammalia; order Chiroptera; family Phyllostomidae; genus Tonatia; species Tonatia bakeri. Next base: position 77,609 of record PVIA01004031.1, read on the forward strand.
GACTTGCGTTTCCAACCATACCCTTGGAGACTCTGTGAAGACCGCCCTGCTCCTCCTCCCCTCAGGACCCACCCGCATCTCCCAGAGTTTGGGGACCTTCTTTGTGTGGGCAACCACCCTGCTCAAACCCCTCCTCAGTCCTAAATGGCCTCACCACTGCCTGCTGGACACTCCCCTTGGCTATCTCCAGGACACCTTCCTCCAGCTCCACAAGTCAAAAGCTGGACTCATCGTCCACCCCTTCCTGTGAGTCCAATTCAGAAACGGACACCAGCCCCTTGTCCCCAAACTGCCCATCCACGAGCCAGTCCCACTGGTTCTGCCTCCAGCTTTCTCCCTAACCCGCCCTCAATTCTCCATCTTTGCCAGCCTAGTCCAAGCCGCCATCTTGTCTCTGCCTTGTAGGAACGTCTTGTCTTGTCTTAGCGGCCTCTTAATCACTCTCCCTGCCTCCTGCTTTGTCGTTCCAATGCAATCTCCTTGTGCCCAGTTCCTGCTTAAAACCACCAACAGCTTCCTATTGCTCTGAGGTGAGTTCCCCGCCTTGTCGTGCTGTCTACTCTCCTGTCCGAATTGGCCCACCCTGCCGCACCTTTCCTTAGCTCCTCGCTGAGTGTGGACTCAAGCCAGGCTGCCTGGGTTTGAACGATGGCTTTGCCCCTTCCAAGCTGTGTGACCTTGGGCCAGTTTTCCACCTTTCTGTGCTCAGTTTCCTCACCTCCAAAGCAGGGGTAGTAATACTATGTACTTCACAGGGCTGTTGTGAGAATTACATGAGCTAAATATGTAAAGTCCTTAGCGTGGTGTCCGTCACATGATCAGCACACGATAAGTCTGCGTTTGAATGCTGACTTTGCCACTTATAAACTAAGTGGTTAGTTGTGACCCTTTGGGTATCAGGTTAAATTTCACTTCCTCCTGCTGCTTTCCTTACACCCCTAATCCAGACCATGCTTCCTGGTATACATGTCATGCCCGCCTCTTTATTACCCTGTAGTTACTTGTCAGCTGCCTGTCTCTCTCGAGAACATACGCTCTGCAGTGGGGGTGGGGGCATGTTTCTCACAGCACCGGGCACAGGGCAGCAACCCACTCGGACTAACTGCCTAAGCAGACAAAGTTGAAGTTCGCAGAGTTATCATGACACAGAGGACACCGTGTCCCTACGAAATACCCACTAGTGGTACATCATTTGTTTATTCCTTTGACGTCGATTAGTTCCTCTCTTACACTCTCCCTCAGGTCACCCTGAGGCTGGCTGGGAGCAGAGGGACAGAGAGATGAACAAGACATGAACAAGGCCCCTGTCCTCAGGAATGTATGGTCTGCGGAGAGAGCCATGTAAATGAATCCGAAGGTACAATACGATGTAACTGTGTGGTTAGAAGGCCTGTAACAGTTTTGTTTCCCAGGAGGTCTTGGGAGCAATGAAAGTGAAACAGAACGGAAACCAAACACAGCTGCCTATTTCAGCCAGCATCCCGGGGGTCCTGAGAGCAAGGAGGGAAGGTCCTCTCCCAGGGGCCTTCAGGCCACCCACTCTTCCTCTGCCTAGAGACCTGGTCCACCTTTAAAGGCCCGCAGAAGCAGCGCTTCCTCCAGGAAGTCTTCCTGCTCCTGCTGTACGGACCCCAGTCATGAGTGATTTTCTGGGACTGTCGTGGGATTTGTCAAGGACAATCCAAATTTCATGTCATTTGCTTCTTTAAAAAAGTGAAAGGTGATCCAACAAATGTGTAACTCAACATGATTTCAGGCTGGTCTTCGGTGGAGGTAGAAAAATAGCCTCTGTCAGGCCACGTGACTTGATTTGTGGTTGGATAACATGGCCACCGTAATTACAGCACTGACCACAAAGTGTAACAGTTTCCTCCCTGCCCGCCCCTGCCCCCCCCGCCCCGCCCCTTCACACACAGCAAATCCTTCCAAGGCCAGGGCTGTTTGCTTCTGGCAGAACTTGATATCTGATAAGGGAGAAAATCTGTGAAATGGGACAGTAATTCATGCTTCTGAAAAACAATGAATATAAAATGTTCTGGAAACCAGCCTAAGACTGTCTGAGGTGGGGGACAGAAGCAATGAATAGTAATTGATTACTTACTCTGGTGCATGCCACACACTTTCCACTTGTCACTCAGCAATTCAGAGAGCATTCAGCTCAGGGAAGTGAAGCAACTTCCCCCAGGTTACCCAGGCAGGAGTGGTAGAGATGGTCTCAAATCCAGATCCATCCTACTAAGACTAAGTTCTTGTCACTGTTTGTGTTCCTCCACCTCCCAGTGCCAAGGTGTCCCGCACAATGCAAGACCACCTGGGTCTATGCCCTGCCCCTTATTTCCATGGGGCTCTGTTCACACTCTTCCCTTTTTCGATGCCCATTGTCACTAATGCTGTTCCAGGAGCACTTGCAGCTGGATTCCAAAGTGGTCCCTCTCTGGGGACAGGTTTCCTGTTGCAGGCAGAATCTAAGGATGCGGGCCACACCTTCCCCAGACCATCCCTTACTCCCAGGAGCTGCTCCTGGGCCAGAGACTCCTCTAGCACAGTCCCTTTCACCTGCAGCACTTTTCCCATCTTATTTTGTCTTTTTTAATAAAGCATTTTCCTATCCTGTAAACCAATTCCTGGGGGTCCTGCAGCAGTCCTGAGAGGTAGACACAGTAGAGAATTTCACCACATTTTTTTAAAGAATTTATTTAATTATTTATTTTTAGAGAGGGGTAAGGGAGGGAGAAAGAGAGGGAGAGAAACTTTCATGTGCGAAAGAAACACAGATCAGTTGCCTTTCACACGCCCCCAACCAAGGACTTGGCCCAAAACCCAGGCATGTGCCCTGACTGGGAATCGAACCTGTGACCTTTCAGTTCACAGGACAGAGTTCAATCCACTGAGCCACACCAGCCAGGACTCACCCCGTCTTGAAGATGGAGATATGGAGGTTCGGCCAAATTGTGGGAGATACCCTCAGCTTGTAGAAGAGCCGAGCTGTGCTAAACATGTTTTTGGACCATCTGGCCACATTTTTCCAAGTCTCTGGAGGGTTCAACTTGACCTAGAGAACAGGGCAGGGGGAGTGAAAGATCTTTAGAATCCTCACACCGAGGAGATAATGACTTTTGTAAACAAATGTAAATTGCTTAATTTCCCTTTTTTACGGTGTTCATTGTGATGCACCAATTACAACCCAGCAAAGAAAAACACTCAGAAGCATGTGTGGTCTCTAAATGCTGTGACAGAAATCAGCTTCAAGTCCTCTGAGGGCAACACAGGGCTGGGCCAAGTTCAGCCCTGCTGGGGCAGCAGGTGCCCAGGCCCAGAGCTGGACGAGCTTTCCCGAACCTCAGAGCTGCTGCTCAGAGGGCCGCTGCTCTGCCTTGCCCTCACCCCAGGCCTCGTCTCGGCCACGCCTCCACGCTCTGCCCCCTCATTTTTCATTCTCTTTCACCAGGTCACCTGGAGGGAAATCCTTTTAACAGCACTCAAAGCAAAAGATTATGTTAATTTTAAAAGGGGGTGGGATTTCTCCACAAGATTTCCATCGATCATTTTACTTCATTCTCCCCACTCCCGTGGGGTAGGAGGTAGACATAACCATTCCCACTTTCCAGTCAGAGAAACCGAGGCTCAGGGTCCTGGTGCCTCCACAGCGCAGGGCCAGAAAGGCCCTGCCCCCACAAGTGAGGCAGGGACGGATGGTCCAGGGCACCCGGTCTGGGGGTTGCTGCCCGGTTCTCTGTGGCCGCCACTCCGCACCCATCCTCCCAGCCCGCTTTGTTGGTTTGCATTATTCTCCTGGGTGGGCCTCCTTTTGTCTTAGTTTAGGGTTCTTTAAATAATTCAATCCACCTCCTTACAGAAATGAAGAAACTGAGGTCCGGGGAGCAGGGGGCAAATGCAGGGGCCTGCCCCCATCACCAGTGACGTGGCTGAGCCGGGACCACCCAGGGAGGCTCCTGCCTGTCACCTTCCCCACCGCCCAGCTGTGCGTGTGGGTCAGAAGCTGAGAAAGAGGTGGCACCAGCACTGTGAGACCTACCAGGGTCAAGTCTAAACACCATTCCTGGGCCCTTGGAGACGGGCCAGCATGGGGGCAGGGAGGGGCAGAGTGTTGATTCCAGTGAGAAGTAGGCTCTGGGATCGGCCTGGTGGCCAGACTCTTGTCTGGGGTTATTTGCTCCAACAGGCATGGAGATTCTTATCATTCCAAGGTCCTCCATTCACACCCACCTGTAGCTGGGGCTGGAAGAGGGAGGTGTGGGGGAAATGGCAGGGATACCCCCCACACACACACAGAGCACAGCTGCACTCATCCACTCGTAAGCGGGGCCTCTGCTCAACCCCACCCACTGCCCTCCGTTTAGTGATTAGAGCTTTGTGGTAGGTTAGAGGGTCGTCCCAATACACCAAGGTCGTGGGCTCCATCCCCACTCAGAGCACGTACAAGAATCATCCAGTGAATGCATAAGTAAGTGGAACGACAAATCTCCGTCTCTCTCTCTCTCTCTCTCATATTAATAAATAAACTTGTTTTTAAAAAAGAGCGTTGGAGCCAGGCTGTCCTGTGTTGGAATCTAGGGGTCGGCCCTCACTTGCTGTCACTTAACTTGGCTTCAATTGTTTGTTTGTAGAATGGGGATGATAGTACTTCCCTCAAAGGGCTGTTGAGAAGATTAAATATTAGGAAACCACTCAGCGCCATGCCTGGCATAGCTATAGTTGTTGCTGTCATTTTACCCAACACCCCTCTCTAAGCTCATTGGGGTTCATCTCAACACCCCGCCGCTGCCCCCCACCCCCACCCCCGCCAAAGGCTAATTCCCAAGCAGTCCTCAGCCAGATGACCCACCCTCACAGACCTGTCACCTCTGACCCCTCTACTCCAGGCAGCCTGGGGCCTTTGAGGCCTGGGTATGTGCCATGGGTGCCCAGCATCCCCTCTGCCCAGAATGCACTCATCTCCACATGTTCACAAGTCTCACAGCCCCCTTTCCTTGAAGTTTCAGCTCCAGGCCCATCTCCTCCAGGAAGCCTTCCCTGACTGGCCTTTTGTCTTCCTTCTCTGAACTGCTGAGGCCCTCTGAGTGAGTAATTACCACTTGGCACTCTGTCAGCGAGAAGGCCTCTTCCTTCTTCCTCCCCAGAGTCTCTGAAAACTGGAAAAAAAGCATTCCCCAGGCAGATTTGGGGCCCCTTTAATCACCCTCCTGATTCCTCTGTCGCCTCACGTCCTAGCCACCGTGGTCGCCCATCATGCATCTTCCTGGAGCTGGAGATGGGGCAAGGCCACTGACCCAGGTGGATGGACAGGCTAACTTACAAACTGGGAGAAGCTGGAGGGCCCTCAACCCATTATTGGAGCAGTTCCGCTCAGGGATGGGGACGCAGAGAAGGTCATCTGCAGTTGGGGGGCCCTGCTGGGGGAGGGAGTACAAGAGTAGGCATCAAGGCCAGCCCTGCAGCCTGCAGGGCCAGACTCCCACCTTTCATGGGGCAGGTAGATTTGCTCACAGAGGTGGGGCAGGGTGAGCCACTCGTGAGGTCGGGAGAAGCTGTGGGGAGCAGATCCCACCTGACTCAGGGAAATGCTAACCATCCAAAAGCCCAGAAGCTTCAGGGGCAGTGAGTTCCCCAGCAGGTGGCAGCCCGGGAAGGGAAGGGCAGGCAGAGGCTGGTCAGCGCCGCTCAGGGTGGGCTGGGGGACCTGCTTTGGGTGGGAACAGGGGCAGGGACCTTCTCGGATTCTTCCTGGCTCTGAGGGGAGCTCAGCTCCACAGCCAATGATGTCAAGATCTGGAAATCCAGTCCTACAAGTCTCTCACTTTAAAGTTCTGAAGTGACACACACAAAACTTTAAATTTTTAGTAGACATTTTAAAAAGTTAAAGGAAACAGGTGCAATTAATTTTAATAATATATTTAACCCAGTGTACCTCGAATACTATCATTTGGACATGTAATTAACATAAAGAAATTATTAATGAGATGTTTTAAATTCTTTCTTTTGTACCGAGTCCCCCAGACCCGCTCTGTGTTTTATGCTCACAGCACATCTCGGCTCGGACTGGCCACACTGCTGGAGCTCCTCAGCCACCACGACGGGTGGGTGCGGTGCTGCCCTGCGCAGTTTGGGAAACTCAAATCTATGACTCACTTTCCTCAAGTTCTAGGAAGCTGAGCCTCTGAGGTTCTGGAATTCTGCGGCGGATAAAAGTCCTGTAATGCTACAACTGCGACTCCACCGGATTAAAATGTTTCCCAGAGTCTGCTGGGGACAAGGCTTCCCCGACACCCCTGTGGTGTGGAAAGAAATGAGTCCCCTGCAGAGCCCCTGGGGGGTGAGGGAGCAAGAAGCTCTCCCCTCGGCTGCCCCCACCATCTGGCCCGTCGGCAGAAGCGGGGGTGGGTGTGCCTCGTGCCCAGTGTGCTGGTCTCTGCAGTGGAGCTGCCCCTCCAGCCATCCCCCCGGCTCGTCATCCCTCCGTCCCAGTGCACAGGCCTAGAAGTGTGGCTCCTGCCTCTGAGTCTTCCAGGGAAGGGGGCGTGCACCTGCCTCCCTCTCCCAGTTTCGGTCCACTCTGGAGAGCCCCTGGGGACGGCCGCAGCAGATGGAGCTGGGGAGTGTGATTAAAGCCCCACGTGGAATCCCTGGAGGGTGGAAATGGTGTCCATTTGCTTGAAGCTGCAGCCTAGAGGGCAGAAGTCAGGCCTGGGGAGGGCAGAAGCCAGAGACCCACCGTCTGGGGCCGGGAGGGCCAGAAGGCTCTCTGTGGTCCTCTGACACAGGCCCCATATGGTTCGGACGGGAAAACTGAAGCCCGAGAGAGCAGAGGGGTTTCCTAAGCCAGGCACGAGGTGCCCATTAGTTATGGGTTCTCCTCTTCGCGCTCCCAAACCCCATCTCCCATCTGCTTTCATTTTCAGGGAAGATGCAGACCCAGCAGGGCAGAACCTCAGGGAGGCTGTTGGGAGGCCCCACCCCACAGCGTTATATTTAGGTGGCTGACCTCTTGGCTTTGGGGTGCTCGTTCCAGGCCCAGGGACCTCCTGGTCCCAACCTTGCCCTGGGCTCCCCCTGGCCAGTGCACACAGGTCCTGCAGAGGGTCCAGAGAGTGGGGACTTGAGCACAGGACGGAGTCTGCGTGAGGCAGAAGCTGGAGTGGGATGGGGAGGGTTTCGGTCGGCAATGACCAGCCCCTGTGTCTCCTCCATCATCCAGCTTTGTATTCCACTGCAAAGTCCTTTTGTAGCCACAGTTCCATCTTGTCCTCACAAGACCCCAACAGGAAAGGTGGGCAGGAGGACTTTCCGACAGCACATACACCCGAGGCCCAAATGCCATGCAGAGGGCCGGCACTGGTGCTTTGTTACTGTTCCACTTTTTGCAGGTGGGGAAACTGAGGCCCAAAGTGGGGCTATGACCTGTCTCAGACTACAGAGCCAGAGGGAGGCCCCTGTGGAACCACGGGCTCGGCACGCAGCCAGGAAGCCCCCCACCTGGCTCCACCCCCAGCACGCAGACACTCTGCAGCCGAGCAGACACACAGCCGGAGTCACCTGCCGTCACACTTTTTCCAAGCTGAGCTCTTTCCAGGCTGGGTTTCCCCCTGGGGAAAGCCCCAAGGCTGTGCTGGACGGTCCAGAGAAGGGAGGAAATGACAAAGATCCTGCTAGAGAGGGCAACAGAAAACAGCCGGGCCTTTGGTTTCTAGGACCTGGCTCTGCCAAAGTAGGGGGGGTGTGGGGCAGCACGAAGGCACATCCCAAATCCAGATTTGGAGAAGCACAAATTTAGGAGTGAGGTGGACCTGGGTTCGAGCCCCAGGGCTGGTCCTTGCCAGCCACGTGATCTTGTGTCCATGACCTCGCCTGGGCTCCCTCTCGGCTGACTGGCTGATGCCCCCTCCGGGGCGGAGGGGTTGGCGTGCACACAAGCTAAGCCCGTGACTGACACTGCGTAAGTGTTAGTTCTCTCTCAAGTGCCCTCCAGGAACAAATCAGGCCCAGGCCCTCCCAGGTGCTCCCCTTTGCTGCCGTAAATATGGTCCGTAAATATTTATTGATTAAACAAATGAATGAATGATTGTTGCCAGCCCAAAACACAGCACAATGCAGGAGGCGGCTTGGGACTTTTCTGTCGGGAGATCTGGCAGACCACCACGACTCATTGCATGGCCCCAGGCTTTGCACAGAACCTTAGAGCACGGAGTTCTCCCGGTAGCACTCTGAGAAGGTGTGACTATTACCCTGTGTTCCAGATGAGGAAACTGAGGCACAGAGAGGCTAAGCTGCTGGTAGGCAACCATGCCTAGAGGTGGACCTGCCATCCCGTCCCCAGAGCACATGGGCTTCTCTCAGGAAGGGCCAGGACTCCTGTTGGGGCAGAGCTCCCCGCCCAGGCTGCTGCTGGTGCTGCTCAGGGTTTCCTGTGGGTTTTGGAGGCTCTTGTAAACTGGATGAAGTGGGGGCTTTGCCCACTCAAGACTGTTGCTTGGGTCCTTTGTTGGAGACTTATTATCACCATTTTCTGGGTGTTTCCTGCCTGGAGGAGGGAAGGAAGCAAGGACTCCAGATCCTTTGTCCTCTCTCAGCTCATCCTCCGCCTCCCCTGCCCCCACTTCTTGACCTTCCTCTTCCTTGTCCAACCACTGACCTTAAACTTGAAGTTCATTCCCAGGCAGACCTTCCAGCAACAACAACTCAGGGCTGGGAATCCAGGGACACGGTGCCATGCCCTGCCAAGGACTGAAGGTGCTTCCCTCTCCTGCTGGGCAGATTCTGAGAGATCCTGGCCCCAGATGTGGGAGATGGGGGTCAGCTGTGTGCCAAGGACTGATGACATCGATTTACAAGAAGGTCCGCAGTGATGGTGTGAGATCCTCCCCGCTGCCCTGCTTAGCGACGGTTCTACTGCCGTCACCCCACTTAACAGAAAAGGGAACTGAGGCCCAGGAGGGTTAAGGGACTTGTTTGTGGTTCTGCAGACATTGGGAGGCAGAGGCAAATGTGTATACCAGCTCCCAGAGATTTATCACCATCCTAGTAAGCGTAAATATTGCTGAAAATGTTTACCAGGCTCTGACTCTGCCGAGAGCTTTCCTCTCGTTGCTACAGCCACTCCCAGCAGCGGACCCCACGTTACAGAGAGGGGACTGAGGCCCGGAGAAGCACTTCGCCTTCCCGAGACATCCTCAGCATCCACCGAGGGTCAAAGCCAAATCGGGACTCAGTCTGTCTGGCTCCAAAGTCTCAGGTTTTCCAGGCAAAGTAGGGTCACCTCCCCCTGGGGTGGAGGAGTTACGGCATTTCCCGAAGTGGAACCATGAATGAGCCTGGCCTTGCCCCCGTTCATGAAGCTGCTTTAGGCCTGGGCAACGCAGCTGCTGGGAGGCCCCCAGGCAGCAAGCCATGCAGGGCTTTGGGCCCGTGGGGGTCACGTCTGTCTGCGTGCCCTCTATGTGGAACTGCAGCCCCTGGTCTAGGTCAATGTGGTCCTACGACAGCTTCACAGATGACCCCACACAGAGATTCCTTTTCCTCCCTCCCTCCCTCCCTCCCTCCCTCCCTCTTTCCCTCCCTTCCTTCCTCCTTCACCAAACACCAGCTAAGAGGCCCTGACGTTTGCTTCTTTTGCTGACCCCCCCCAATCAGGGACAGCTACATAATTTATGGGGCTCAGCACAAAACAAAAATGCAGAACCTCTTGTCCAAACACGAGAATTTCAAGACAGTAACAGCAGAGCACCCGACCGAGCATGGGGCCCAGTGCGAGCACAGAGGTGGCATGGCGTGCCTGCATGCCCACCTGGTGCCCTGCTCCACTCAGTCCATTCCCAAGTTCCCGCCCCTCTCACTGCCCCTCCTGCCACCTTACTCTCCATGTACATCCTCACTCATTCCAAGTGTTTTCCCACCTCAGGGCTTTTGCAAAGGCTGGTCTCCCGCCACAGACCTTTTTCCCAGTCTTCTCTCATGACTGGCTCTTTCTCATCAGTCAGTTGTCAGCCCAAAACCACCTCCCCCGTCTAAAGTGGGCGCCCACGTAGCTCTCCATCAAGTCTGCTGGTGTCCCTTCCTAGTGTGCATCACACTTGAGACCTCACGTGTGCTTGTCGGCTTACTGTTTACTGTCATCTTCCCAAGGGCAGGGCTCTCTGTTCAGGACTGAACTCCCAGGGCCCAACCCAGGACCCAACCCAGGGCCCAACCCAGGGCCCGCACATAGTAGGTGTTCAGTAACTATTTGTGAAACAGTGAATGGATAAATGAATGAATGGACCCAGGCATCCTAGTACACCCTCCCCACCCCCTCACCACCTCCCGCCCTCCCTCTGCAACCCAGACAAGCACAGGGGAGCTCCCCAAGTATCCCAGTGTCCCAGACAGCCCCATGCAGACAGCTGGTGAGCCCCAGAGGGGCAGGTGCGTCCTGAGGCCTCGAAGCAAGGGCAGATAGAAGCGCAAAGCCTGGAGAAGAAAAGAAAGAGAAGGAGGGAGGAGAGAGGGGGATGGAGGCCCAGAGGAACGAAAAAGGAGGCAGAGCTGGAAGAAGGAGAGAAGAGGCAGAGAGGGGAGAATGGGCTGGGCTTGGCGATGATCCCATGCCTTCTCTTTATCGGCGAAACTAATAATTACTATTAATGCCCGGCCCCTCCCTGGCCCTTTTATCCAGGCTGGTGGGGAAGATGAAAGTCCGGGGGGCCTCTCAGGTGCAGGTAACAGGGCTTTACAACCACTAATTAAACTTGGCAGCCCCCTCCAATTACCTGCCCCCCACCCCAGGATGCTGAGCCACCTGACTCAACGCCTTTCCAGGTGGGCAGGCAGCAGCTGGCTGCTCTCTGGGCCTGGCCCTCCTCTGGGAGATGTGGAGCGGTTGTCCTTGGAGGGGTGTGGCTGTCAGCCCAGAGAGACCTGGGGGAGGAGCCGGAAAGAGGAACCTCATACCAGGTGGCACTGAAGCTAAGGAGCCCTGCCTTCAGCTGAAATTACAGCCCTATCCCTGAGGCTGCCCCCACCCCACAGCTGCACCACAGGGCCTGTGTCTCTGGGCCCTGCCAGATGGCAGTGGGGGACGTGCTGCTGGGAAGGAGGGTCTGAACAGACAAAGAGACAAAGTCAGCATGTCCGGCTCCTCCACACAGCCCAAAGACCACTGGGGTCCTGGTCTCTGGTTTCCTCAGAGCCCATTTTGTTCCACCTCCCTCTAAGGGGCCTCCTTTCTCTAGCAGCCGCAACTGACATGAGTCTCCCCCCCCCCCCGAACACCTGCAGTGATGGGCCCCTCACTACCTCCCGCTGTTCATTGTTGAGCTGCCTGGACTGTGGGCTGTGTGATCTCATCCAATCCCTTGACAATCTAGAGGCTGCTGAAGTTACATCAGTAGCCCTCTCCTTTCCCATGAGCCCCACCTGCCTGCTAGGATGCCACATGGGTGGCTCCAGAAGTAACAAGGCCTAAGCTTGATTTCCACCCTCTGACCAAGTCATGATCTTCCCACTCGGGCTGCAGGCTCCCCTCCTTGGTAAATAGCCGCACGGTCCACCTACTGCTCCATCCTAGGACCTGGGATCGTCCTCACCCCTGCATCCAATCCGTCTGTAAACCCTACAGATTCTACTTTTAAAGTAGCTCTCAGACCTGAATGTCGTCCTCCATCCTTACAGCTGCCCTCAGGCCCTGCACCACCACCGTCTCTCACCCGCATGACCATCGTCACCTGCCTCTCCAAACAAAGCCAGAGTGGACTTTGAAATACACAAGTCAGAACAGGCCATGCCCTGCTAAAGCTCATCACTGCCTCCCCATGGTGTGTGGAGTACAACACAACGCTGGCTTCCCACCGAGGCAGGGCACACCAGAACCCTGGCGTCCGGACGGTCTCACCTTTCTCCCCTCTTCACCCCACCCCCACCTCCAGGCAGCCCCTCAGGCTCTTCTCAGCCTCAGCAACCTGGCACCAGCTGCTGCCTCTGCCCCAGCTCTGGCTCTTTCTCCAGCTCTCCTCATGGCTGCACTTTCTCACCCTTTGGGTCTCTTCCTTGGGTGCTGTCTTCCCTACCTCTAAGAGAGTGAGCCTACCCCTCTAACCTTCTCAGGTCTGCCTGTTTCTCTCACAGCACTCACCACAGCCTGTAATGATAAAATGGTCAACTTGTTCGCTTGTATGAGGGCTGGCTGTCTCCATCATGTGTATGCTACCATTCACTGCTCATTGCTCTCCAAAGCCTAGCACAGTACCTGGCACATAGTGGGTGCTCAGCAGACGTGCTAAATGGATAAGTGACTCAGGATCCATATCCTGGTACCAGCAACCCATTGGGTCCTGTTGTTCTCTTTGGGGTGACCCAGAGCACATCGTTTGCCACCAGGCCCTGTGTAGGTGTGGCAAAGTTCACAGGGGACTGTATCTGGACCTAGGAGGCCTGGTAGCAATCTCTGCCCATCTGCTCCACCGGGAACCAGCTGGGTGACTGCAGGCGATCCCTGCCTCAGCTTCCTACTCTGGAAAGTGTGCAAAAATCAGAGCTCCTGGGGGTGTGATGAGGCCCAAAAGGAGTGTGCACACCAAGGCCATCTCACAGCTGTGTCCCAGGTGGGCGTCCTGACTGAGGTGCAGATTTATATACTCACACTTCCAAACCAGCGCCCGTCCCTACCTGCCCCCCACCCCCCACCCCAGCCTCCATCAAGGCCGGTCTGGGTGTCCTTCCCCTGCAGTGTGGAGATCAGGCGCCATCTAGTGGGGATATAGGGGACAGCAGGAATTCTTGGCCCCTATGCCCCACAGCGCCTGGGACAAGCCCAGAAGGTCCACGCCCCACTGAGCTGAGCCTGGGAGCAAACAGAGGAGCTGCCCACAGGGTGTGCTTAGTCTCCAGCCCGCCAGCATAAAGTCCTTAACCGGAGCCCCCGTCGGCCCACCGCTCAGTCTTTCAGCTCACCTCCAACCATTCCCTCCCTCCTGCCACGTAGAACTTCACGCATGATTCTGAATGATCCAAGCTTTCCTTCAACTCAAAACCTTCCCACAGGCAGTTTCTCAGCCTGGGAACTCTCCCTCACCCTCTTCTCCCTGCCCTGGCTAACCCTTACTCCCACGCTGGGCCTCTACTGCAATGGCCCCTCTCCAGAGGCCCCTGACCAGCTGGAGCGGCCCTTTGTGGCTCCACCGCCCCTCCACCCACCACCCCACCCCACCGTTGCTAAGCCTGCTCCTCAGGCTCCATGTTTCTTGCTTGAATTCCCATTAGACAAAGACCTCGGCTGAGGCCCTGAGATACTGAGTGCTAGGGGAGACTGAGGCCTGTGCACTCAGGCTGCAGACTGGCTGGTCACAGCCTGGAGAGGACGAAACCAGGGCTTCTCAGGAAGAACACAGGGTGCTGCTTCAGGCAGGGCCCCACTTCCCAGCCTGGGGCCCACAGGGCTGCAGCTGGCGTCTGACTCCAGGCTGTGCATCTGGGGTGAACTAACTCCCCCTCTCTGGACCTCAGCTTCTTCTCCCCACTCTTTCCTTGCTCCCTTTTGCAAAACTTCCCTCCAAAGGGAGGAGGGGATGGATCCCATGGGTAAATTACAGTGTGAACTGTTGCTAAGAACGGGAAGTACAGGGCCGCTGAGGGGACTTGAGAGTCCAGGAAAAGCCTCGGGTTTGGCTCTCGCAAGGGCAATCCCCTTCCCTGCGTTCACGAGCTCAGCAGATATTTGAAGAATGCCTGGACCGCAGTGAGGAAGACTGGGGTCCTGGAGTCAGACTGCCTGGCCAAGCTCCCGGCACCACCACTTAGGGCTGGTGACCACTAACTTGCTTCCTCAGTTATAAAACGAGGGCAATAAAAATTTGCTAGCTCACCGGTTAGTGAGGGCATTCAAAGGGAATGGGTGTGCAGCTCAGGACAGGGCTGGCATGCTGTAAATGCTCAGTTAATGTGAGGGCTATCTCGGCTGCTGTTACTCACTGAGTGACCACAGTGCCAGCTGCTTCTCCTGTGCTGCCCTCATCCTCCTGGCCTGGCCTGGCCCTGGGCCTCCTCCTCTCCAGCACTCTGGTCCCTGGGCGCCCAGGGCGGCCCCTCCTCCCTCCCTCCCTGGGATTCCTCCTCCAGGCCTCAAAGCCTTCTGCCCCCCCTCAGGAATTCCAGAACATCTGGAGCGGGGGTCCCTCCATCCCAGTGTTTTCTCAGATCGTTTCCTCCGTCTTGTCCTGAGAAACCTGGCTGTCCCATGAGGATGCGGTGAGGATGTGGCATTCTCGCTCAGGCCTCCCAGTGGCTTCTCCTTTCTCTTCTGCAGCCCGTGGACGTGAGAAAAGGCGGGGAGAGGGGAGGGAGAAGCCATAGGATTCGAGGGTGTTGTCCTCTCTACTCCCCATTGTCACTTTCAGGCCATCCCCCCTCCCTACAGGACACTCATTTTGAATCTTCTTCCTATACCATAGCACCTGCTACTCCACCTCAATACAGACATCTACCCATCCCTGGGTCACACCCTGCTGTCCTTGAGGGCTTTACCCCAGACTCAGAGCCACTCATGGTCAGTGTGTCCCTGTTTCACTTGTTGGTCATCTCAGTATTCACACAGGTGATGCTGCTGTCGCCTGGCCTCTGGTCCCTTGACCTGCTCTCTAATGAGCTGGCCCCGAAGCCAGCCCGGACACTCACTCCTGTGGCCATTACCAGTGCCTGCAATTCCTCCCCAACCCTCATCTCCCTCTCATGTCCCCAGTCCTGGACCACCAGCCTGAAGTGGTGGCTGGTACCTGACTCGGGTCAGGCCTTGCCCCATCGGGACTGCTCCCACTGCCTGTGCGCTACCCCTCAGCCCCCTGATGCTCTCGCTACCCCTGCTGTCCAGTGTCTACACTCGGTCGTGGCCACCATTCCTCTGCACGCGTCTCTGACTCCTCCACCCCTCTCTCATGTTCTCGTCTCTTGGTGAAACCACAATTCTGATTAAATCCAGCACCCTGCCTACTCCATGCCTCCATCCACACCGCTGACCATGACTGCAGACTGACCACCAACCTCCAGCAGACCCTCTCCTGCCCTGGAGTCACCTTCTAACCCCCCAGACCTTGGGCCCCTGTGGAGCTTCCTCTCAGCCTCCAGGCTCACAGCTGCTGGCTTCCTGCTTCCCCGGTGAGCACGCCCAGGAGTCCCCACTCCCACTGCACCTGCCCTCGGCGTCTTCCCTCCCTCCCCCACCTGCGCAGAGGCCCTGTCTGTGCCCCGGTCCGCAGTCAATGCCTCCCCTGACCCTAGTCGAGGGCACGGCTCTGCTGTCAATCTTCCACTCTCTCAGAAACCAATCCCTGGAGTCAGACTGCCTGGCCTAACTCAGGGATTGTATCTGTTATCAATCCAATCATAAAAAAGAAAAAACAACTTTCTCGTTCTTCTGCTGCCCCTTTGCACACGTTGCTTCCCTCTCTTTCTCCCTTAAATCTATTCCATTCAAGCATTTGCACCCCCAACACATACACACACACACACACACACACACCCTGAAACTGCCCTTGTCTTGGTCACCGCTGCCCTGCCTGTGGTTACATCCGGGTCATTCTCATCCCTCATCGTACTTGACCTCTCACCCTGTGGACCCAGCTTCCCACTCCCTCCTCCTTGACCCCCTTTCTTCACGTGGCTTCCTGGACATCCCCTCTCAGTTTTCCTCCTGGTGCACTGTTCCCAGCATCTTTTTCCTTGGCTCTCTCCTTGTCCCATCCCCATGCTTTCACGCTCAGTCCGTGGGTCTCTCCTCTGTCGACACTCAGTCCCTCGGTGGTCACAGTCTCGTCATTTTAAATCCCATCTGGATGCCGCCCGGAGAGCCCCACACTTACACAGCCAGCCCAGGACTCTCCTAGTCCAGGCTCATCCATCCCAAGTGCCCCTCAACAGCTCTCCTGGGATATGAAACGAACATCTCAAACCCAGGCCCATCCCCCTGCATCCCGGCTGATGGCAACTCTGGCTTTCCAGTCCCCCCTGCCATAAACGCTGAAACCGTCTTCGATGATCTCATTTTCTCACACCCTGTGTCTGAGCTACGAGGAAATGCTGCTGGGTCTATTTCCAAAGTACAATCAAATTTTGATCACTTCTTTCTGCCTCCAAGGTGCCACCTTGGTCTAAGCTGCCAATATCTTCTTTTACCTCTTAACCAGGACTCCTGCTTTCATGTCAGCTCCCCCTACCCCCCACTGAAAGTCATTCTCCACAGAGCATTGACAGTGGGCCTATTGAAACAGAAGTTAGGACCCAACCTGTGTGGCTCCGTGGGTGGGGCATCGTCCTGAGCCAAAAGGTCACCGACTTGGCTCCTGGCAAGGTCACACGCCTGGGTTTCGGGTTCGTTCCCTAGTCGTGGTGCATGCGGAAAGCAACCAATCGATGCTTCTTGTTCACACAAAATTTCTCTTTCTCTTTCTCCCTTCCTTCCCCCCTCTCTGAAATCAATTTTTAAAAGAAAAAAGAAGAAAAAAACCATATGTCAGATTCTGTCAGTCCCTTGCTCGAAAGCCTGCAACGGCTCCACTCAGAGTAAAAGTCAGTGTCCTCATGATGAGCTGGAGGCTGACGTGACCTGCCCCCTCCCCACCTCTCGTCACTGTGTCGCCCCTCACTCACCCTCCTCTCCGGCCACACCGGCTCCACGCTGTGCTTGAGGCATGCCAGGGGCGTCCCTGCGTGGGGCCCTTTCACGTGCTGCCCCTCTCTCTGCCTGCAGTGCTCCCCCTCGGACATCGGGGAGGCCTGCTCTCTGTCCTGCCTCCCACCACGGCGGCAGCCTCTCTCACTTAGGGCCACCCGACTGCCCTCTCTATTTAATTCTGCCGACTGCCCCACCCCTTTCCTCAGACCCCCGATACCCTCTATGTTGCTCGAGCTTTCCTTCTTCCCACAGTACCGATCGCCTTCTAACATCATAGGAAATTTACTGAGATACCGCATCTGCCATTCCTGCCAAATGTTAACCCCCAGAGGGTAGGGATCATTGTCTGTTTTGGTCACCACTGGGTCCCAGGTATCCAGAGCAGGGCCAGACTCACACTAGGTGGCCAGTAAGAGTATACCGAGTGAACGAACGAAGGGTGAGAGGCGACGGTAGACAGGTTTCCAGTACTCACGACCTAGTGCACGGGCTGGGGTGGAGCAGGGAGAACCGGCAAGGAATGGGGAGGTAAGACCCTGCAGAAAGGGGCTCCTGCCACTCCTCCAGCCCGATCTTGCATCCCTCCTCTCTCCCATACAATACCCTGTGCTGTGCTGGCCGTGTTTGGGATTCCTTGAGCGCCCCAAGGGCCTTCCCACCTCAGGACCTTTGCATATACTGTTCTTCCTGCCTAGACCATTCTTCCCTCCGGCATTTAGCTAATTCCTGTTTTGTTTTCAAGTCTTAGTTTAAATGCTATTCTTATTATATCTCAGAGCTTAACACCGAGTTCCCAATAAAGATACGTGTTTCAGTATACATGAAAAAACTCTGCTGTTATTCCATTTTATAGATGAGAAAAATAAGGCCCAGAGAGGTGACAATTTTTCCCCCCAGGACCCACAACTAGTAACTATTTGTAGAAATAATAAACATGTTGATTAAGTAATCAAAGTGGAGCTTGAAGGCAGTGACTTCGATGGTTTCTGGGGTGAGGATAAGACTTTCCTGTGGAGAAACTTGTCCCGAGGTGGGTGTGTGGACCAAGTGGTGCTCATTTCACCAAGCCTCTTCTTGCTGAGGTTTGGAGGTCTGTTTGTTTAATACAATTCTTATCCAAAGCAGGAACCCACCCCACAAGACTCCGGCCTCTGCTGACATCCCTTCTCCATCGGGGGACTCTCTACTTGCGAACAAAAAGCCCTCTCCTTCACTGACTATGCACAGACGATTCACAGAAGAGATGCAGACTCTCACCACGACCCATGAAGACACGTCTGCGCTTACTGACCACAGGAACCATGCGGCAAGGAGACGTGCAGGGCTGCTCCATGCAGCAGAAATCAAAACTGACGTGAACTTTCTGGAGGGCAGTTTAGATATATCAATTATGTAAAATACCTATTCCTTTCTACTCCTGGCAATTTACCTTGAGGAAAGAACAAAAGAATAGCACAGGTATGTTCTTGACAGTTTTGTTTATACTTGCAAATTCTGAAAATAACCAAATGTCCAACAACTGAGGACGAGTTAAAAAAATTGGTGGTACAGCTATACAAAGGGATACCATGTAGCCGTGAAAAATGATTCAATACAGGTGTTCTGGTCGCTGGCAAGGAGTGGGTTGCTGCAGACAGAGATGAGAGGAGAAAGGTTTTTTTGTTTGTATACTTTTTGGTAAATTTGCAATTTTTAATTTTTGTGAGTGTATTTAATATTCAACATGATAAATAAAATTTAAAATATTTGTAAAAATGTTGCAGATCTCTACTAGTTGTTATGGGAAGATGTCTATAACGTTGGGTGAAAAATAGTTACCCAGGGGCATATAGAATACACTTTCATTTACGTAAGTTCTTCCTTAAATTGAGCTGAGATTGTTCAGTAGCAATAATTCCAGGGCACAAAGGGCTATATGCTATTGTGCATAATCACTCATTTTGTTCAATAAAGCCCATTCCATGGACTTTATATGTGTATAGGTGTATATCTTATACATATTTCATACACACACATACATGTACATACACACATATACATACAACCTACTTCTTGGCCCTTCCCCATATCTCCATCTATACATTCTTCCAATCTTTTAAGGCCCTTCAATATTGCTTTTAGAGGGATATATGGAAGTAGCTATTAAACACATAGGCTTTGAAGTCAGAATCCCAAATCGGTCACAAATGTGTAATTTCAGTTAAACTTCCTTATCTATAAATGGGCAATCAAAACAGTATCTGCTTGATCATGCTGTGAGGATTAAATGAAGCAATGCATATAAATCAGTTCCCCCAGGTTGGTGTATAATAACAAGTACTGAGTAATGTATTTTTTCTTTTAGAAATTTGAAGTACAACTTTATTCTGATTCTAAACAAAAAGGAATGGGAATGACAGCAACGACCAAGGGGTCACCAGTGAACACCTGACGTGGCGGAAGCAATCTTACACCCGAAACTCGGGCAGGAAACAGCTGTGTTCCCAAACATGCGCTGTAGTTACTTCTGGCTGAAATGTCCTAGTACTGAGATTCTTCTTTTGGTGGACGACAATCGACTCGACTTTCCCGTCCTACATTTCCACCTTGCTGCCACACAACACGATGAGGATGTTTTCATGCATTCTCACCAGATCTCCATGCCGGTTAGGTGTATTCTTGTGTGTAACTATCAAAAGTACATCAAACATCATAATGCACCTCGGCTCGGGTGTGTATAAAATACTCACCTCTGAGTCCATTAGATTTCTCCAGGGCAGCTGTAGCCCATCATTGAACTTAATAGATCCTCTTGTTATTGCGGATCAGGAGGGAATGGACCTCAGCACCCAACCTGTCTACTTCCTTCTCAAAGTCACCAGTTAGATCACGTTTCACAAATGCAGTTTTTCCGGCCCCATCACCACCCACCAGTACAAGTCTGAGCTGAGTGTGAGGTTCTCTCTGGGCAGCCATTTGATGTTCCTCCCTACCCTATGACTCTGAATAATTTATTCTTATTTTTCCTGGTACATAGGATGCCAAACTCTGATTTCCTGTTTTTATTCTTAAATTTAATTTGTTTTTAAAGATTATTTATTTATCTTTTTGTTTTTTGTTGAGAGGAGGAGGGGTAGAAGGAGGGAGAGAACCGTAGATGTGGGCAGAAACACTGATCAGCTGCCTGTCCTATGTGTCTCCACGGGGGACCTGGCCAGCGACCCAAGCAAGTGCCCTGCCTGGGAATCAGCTGGGGAACTCTTGGTCTGCGGGTGGACGCCCAACCCACTGAGCCACAGCAGTTAGGGCTTTCCTGGAATTTATTGGGGTGACATCTGTTAGTAAAACCATAGGAGTTTCAACACTATATCTACGTATTACGTTGTTCACCCAAAGTCAAGTCTCTCTTCCCCACCACTCATTCCCCCTTTGCCCTCCGCCATCTCCCCCAACCCCATTTCTGTCCGTCAATCGCTGTACTGCTGTCAGTGTCTAAGATTTTTCTCCCCACTTTCGGCTTAATCTCTTCATTGCCTGTTTTGTTTTTGTTGTTCCCCTCCGCGCCACAAGGTGCGCTGCTGCCTCCAGGCTGACCAGGCCGGAATTAGCATGGCGGAAGTTTTCTAGCCGCGGCGGCCGCCATCTTAAAACAAGCCTGCCTCACCCGGCAGATGTAGCGCATGGTGGCGTCCCCAACCCGCTCCCGGTTACACCCAGTCCTTTACCACCTTTAGCAGTCCCTTAAGTAAACTGTTTTTTGAGGGCAAGTCTTAATCTCCTTGGGAACGCTAAAGGCGGCATATTCCAAGAGGCCTCGCCCCGTGACCTCAGACATACACTTCCGGGGACAAGAACGTGACCTGTCGCCCCGCCCTCTCCCACTCTTTCTTTCCGGTGGCGGAGTCTGGACTCGAGAAGCAGGTAGGTTCCCTGAATAAGGGCAATCCGGTGCCATCCTCTGGCAAAGGGGGCCTAGTGGGGTCGGGGGCGAGGGGCTGGGGTCTTTACGCGGAAGCCGAACCAGGTTCCGGGCGAGAAGAGCGCGGCCGGTAGACCCCCAGACACAGGTTCTCTCCCTAGTCTTGGGAGGCGGCGGTGAAATAGGAGTGAGTGCGAGTCTAGCTTTGAAGGCCTTGGCGCCGCATTACGACCACCACTACGTTTAAGCGTTCGCAGGGCGTGGTTGGGAAGGCTTTCCTACCCTGATGTGGGCTCCCATCTCAGTCGCGGCTGCTTCTTCCTGGGCGGTCGCAGGCACGCGTTTAAATCTCTTTAATTTGTCTGGGAAACAGGAATAACTGTCGCGCCGATCCCATGGGGTCATAATGAGGGTTCAAGGAGGGAACGCAGGAAAAACGGCCCTGTATTGGCTATTTTCTAAGTCCGGCAGGCTGCAAGTTCTGGGCGCCCGTCCAGGACCAGGCCTCCCAGAGCCAGAAATTGGGATTACGGACTGCATGTCGGTGTTTGCTGACGACCTGCTATGTGCCTGTTACCCCTGAAAGCGGAGCTGGGGGTGGGACTCAAGAAGTTTAGTCGGGGCAGGTAGGGAGAGTGCGATGGGTATTTTCCAGTAAGACACCTGGGGATCCCGGCTGCCGGAGTGTTTCCAGCAGCGAGAGGCCCACGCATGTTCGTCCTGGGCACTTGGCCGGGATCCCTTGCAGGACGTTTGGCCCTGCCTAGAACGTCCAGGGAGACACTGGTCCACCCATAAGGCCCTTGGTCCTGTGCCATTCATTACCCCTTAGGCTGTCTAGATGAGGAGGGTGATTATTGGCAGTACATCCATGGTACAACTGTGGAACCAATAAAACATGATGGTGTTTTTTAGTGTATTAATCTGGTAAACCAAAAATACAAATAAATGTTAGGAGCTTTTTCAATCCTAGGGATGTTTTTTAAAACTATATGTATTTCTAAAGATTTTACTTATTTTTAGACAGAAGGGAGAAACATCATGTGTGGTTGCCTCTCCACGCCCCCCACCAGGGACCTGGCCCACTACCCAGGCATGTGCCCTGACTGGGAGTTGAACCGGCCATCTTGTGGTTCCCAGGCCGCTGCCTGATCCACTGAGCCACACCAGTCAGGACCTAGGGACATTTTTACAAGCATGGGTTGTTGTTTTTTTTAACTTTGGGATTCTTTGATTTTCTTTCAGAAATGGCACCTCGCAAGGGGAAAGAAAAGAAGGAGGAACAGGTCATCAGCCTCGGACCTCAGGTGGCTGAAGGAGAAAATGTATTTGGTGTCTGCCACATCTTTGCATCCTTCAATGACACTTTTGTCCATGTCACTGATCTTTCTGGCAAGTGAGTATCTGGTGGAGGGGTGCAGGACCAATAAAGCAAGGGGCCGGGGGACGACATGACCCTGGGAGTGAGTAGCCACTGGAGGGGTCTCTGGAAATAATTAAAAAGAACATCAGATGCGGAAACGTGGTTGGTTGTTTAGTGATTTCCCAGGCACTGGGGTTACAGGAGAGAAGAGATTTTGTTTATGGCCTTACAGTGTGGTGGTCATTGAGTCCTGTCTCTTGGTACTTGGTAGAGAAGTGGCATATTCAGTGTTAGTCCTGGGCACAGGTTTTGGCAGCCATTAGCAAGTTTTTGTGATTCGTGTGAAGTCACTCAAATTCTGAATTTGGTTTCTGTGAATTAAATGCAGAAGTAAGTAAAAATGTAGTGTTAACACAGTTTAACTATCTTGGGTCTTTGAGCCCCTGAAGGCAGAGCCGATGGCAGTGTTGCCAAAGGGCAGGGTGCATGTTCATGGTGACCTTCAGCCTCTGCCAAGCTCCAGCTGTGGCACTCTTCACTCATTAGGATGTGGGACACACTCGGAGTCCTCGTTGGGTGAGAGAGACATGACCTAGTACTTGCTTGTCCCCAGGGAAACCATCTGCCGTGTGACCGGCGGGATGAAGGTAAAGGCTGACAGAGATGAGTCCTCTCCATACGCCGCCATGTTGGCTGCCCAGGACGTGGCCCAGAGGTGCAAGGAGCTGGGTATCACCGCTCTCCACATTAAGCTCCGGGCCACAGGAGGCAATCGGTAAGCCTGAGGCTCAATGGTAAGATCACTGGGCTTGGTTATTCTTTGGTGACTTTGCATAAGACACCTTAGATTTATGCATAATCAATAACTGGTTCCTGCACGCTGCTCAGCCCCTACCCCCGCTACTTAATTGCATTTACTGAACACTCACTGCACACCGGGTCTGTGTTCCAGATATTAGAAGAGGGTGATGGGGAAATGGAAGGGGAACCTTCCTGTGCGGCACCTCAGCTGTTGGAGTCAGTCTTTTTAAACTACACAGCGGGGTGGCAGGGGGTCCTGGTTTCAGCAAGTGCTCTGAAGCCGAAGTACAGTGCTGAGGATGAATTGGTGGTAAAGTGTAATTTAAACTAAGACCTACCTGTGCCAAGAGTCAGTCCAGTGAAGGAAGGATAGTGGAGTATTCCAGTCAGAGGCAACGCTGGAAAAAGGTCATAAGATAGGAATGAACTTACATCCAAGGGAAAGTGAGGCATGAGATGTGATCAGAGAGGTCTTGCTGGGTCATGAAGGACCTGGTGAGGATTTAGCTGGGGTGCTGGGGCAGGGCATGAATGCTTTTTAATAATAACGGCTGGTGGAACTGGGGTTTGTTAAAGATGACTTCTGTAAGTCATCTTTAACAGACCAGGTAGGAAGCTGTTAAACTGGGCCAGTGTGGAGATGGTAGTTTCTTGGTCTTAGGTGGGCAGAGTAGTTGGAAATGGACAGACTACCAGAGAAGACAGACTGAGCATGTGGCTGAGAGGGGCAGTGCCTTAAACAGACTGGGCAGAGCAGGGGGCAGACTGACCCAGGAGCCAGTTTGGGCCTGCCACTTGTTTTTGTGTGGTCTGGGAACTGAGGGTGCTGTTATGTTCCTTTCTCTCTCTCTCTCTCTCTCTCTCTTTTTTTTTTTTAAGTATGCCACAAAACCAAGTGGACTCAAAGTGGCTCACACTGAGCCTAAAGCATTTACTGTTTGGTTCTTTAAGGAGAGTTTGTAGATTCCTGAACTAGAGGGTTGTGAGATCTTAGAATCCTGGATGACTAGACCTTTATTCCTAGGACCAAGACCCCTGGACCTGGGGCCCAGTCAGCTCTGAGAGCACTTGCCCGCTCGGGGATGAAGATTGGACGGATTGGTAAGCCAATGCCCCTACCGCCCGCCCCCCACCACCCCCTCCCCCGTAGCTAACGCTTGAATTTGCTTTGAAGCATTGACCCCAGGAAAAGTGTGTGGTGTGCCCCTGGACACAGGGCTTGGTCTGGTGACTGTTGGCAGCCAGGTTCGTTAATGCAGACTGCAAGGGGTACCATGTAACAGAGTGCCTGACAGTGACTGGCAGAACTAAGAGATGACCTGTCCTTTCCTGTACGGTGTTCTCTTGTGCTGGTGTTTGGTGTGGGCTGCCTCCTGCCTGGTTCTTGCCTACTACAGGCAAAACTATTTTATTGTGCTTCACAGATGTTGTGTTTTTTACAAATGGAAGGTTTGTGGCAACCCTGTGTAGACCGAGTATATCAAAATCATTTTTCTAACAGCCTCATCTGATGGTTAGCTTTTTTTTAGCAATACCATATTTTTTAATTGAGGTATATACATACTTTTTTTTTATACATGTTGTACACTTTTTATTGTATAGTGTAAACATATAGGCACTGGGGAACCAAAAAAATGTGTGTGACTCACTGTGCTGGAGTGGCGTGAGACTGAGCCTGCAGCATCTTCTGGTGCACCTGCAACTGTCAGGAGTGCCAGTCCGGGCAGGAACGAGTGCAGGGGCAGCAGAGCTCTTCCACGGGTGACAGTCGTACCGGTCCTTTACATCTGTGTGGCCACAGGTGTTAGCCCTTGCCTGCTGTTTCTGTGCACCTGGTGGCAGCCTGTGCGATCCCTCAGTCCAGCCTTCAGAAGGCCAGCCCAGCCCTTTACCTGTGTTCAGTTACATTGTTTACGAGGATTTTTCTACTAGGGCGTCTGGGTTGGGTGTTAGGACCCTGGATTTGTCACGTGCTTCTGACTGTCTGCAAGTTGTTGTGTGCCCTTTCTGAGCCTCAGCTTCTCGTTCTGGAAAGCGAGTTCAAACCACTTTTGAAATTTTGAGGAAGCAGCAGATGGGGCAGCTCCAGAGCCATCTGTTGTTGCCTGCTGAGGACTCACTTGCGGGAGCAGTGGGATCCACTGCTGACCCCTTGGCACCTTTGCTGTAGGGAGCCCTGGGTTTCTTCTTGTCCAGCTCTAGGCAATGATGTTTTCTCTTCCTCCCCACAGAGGATGTCACCCCCATCCCCTCCGACAGCACCCGCAGGAAGGGAGGTCGCCGTGGTCGCCGTCTGTGAACAGGAGTTCTCAAATTATTAATAAATTGCCTTCATGTCGACTATTTTGACTCCAATTGTCTCTCCTTCTTGGCCTCCTCCCTCCAGGGAAGTTTAAATTCATTTCTATCTGTTTAAACAGGGTGTGGGGCTGACTTGAGGTCACAGGTGCCATGCTAAGCCAGCAGGCATTAAGTAGATACATTGCTTTAGGATGCATGTAACCTATCAGACAGGAACACAGGGTTTGATTCAGCCCCTGACATGGGACCGAGGGTGAGCCTGTGTCCTGCAGACTGGCTTCCTGGGAGGAGGAGGAGCCCTGGCTGGGCTGCTTGGTTGAAGCATCTTGTGCACCAGACGGTTGTGGGGATGTGGACGGGAGGCAACTGACTGACTCACTGCCCTTTCTCTAAAGTCAGTACATGCCTCTAGTGAGGATTAAAATGAAGAGATGAGAAGTTGGTGCTATGGTTGGGTCTTTTGTAACACTGCTTGTGGCGTTAAGCTACCTAGGACATCTAAAGCAGACCAAAGCTTTGGAGATTTTGTTTCGAAGGCAGAGATGTTGCTTCCAAAAATGGCCCGATTCTTAAAAGAGCTAGAGCGGAGTGGAAATGAGCCAAGTGCATCCTGGGCAGAAGAGGAGCCTTCCGGACTCCCTGTATAAACACGTGGGTGCAGACTCGCCCCCCACGCCTTCTGTGCAGAACCCGTAGCGCACTCTGTTGTATCGCGCATTTCCTCACTTGGCAGATCTTGGGGATTGTTCTACATCAGTACATAAAGTACATAAAGATTCAGTCACCCCGCAAATACACACCAAGCCTTGTTTTCAACAGCAATTTTAGAAAAGTTTTGCTTTCCGGACGCTTGTATCCAGCTCTTAAGGACCCAGTGGTACCAGATGGTGCTGAGTGAGTGTTCCGCAAGGGCCTGGTGCACCAGCAGGTTGTTGGAAGAGGCGGGGCAACAACGTGTTTTTGGCGTTCATCACATAGCACGAATCCGGTACTTCCTTGCTGAACGATGTTTCATTGGATATACAGGTCATGTCCTCCACAACTCTGAACCACTTAGAGGAGTCCTGGAGACGCGGGTCTAGCCATGACTTCTGCCAACTTTGTTGAACAAGACAACCTTTTAAAAATTGTCTTAATCTTAAAAATGTGGTTACTTCCCAAAGTAAGAAATAAATCCATGCTGATGTAAGTGATTTTAATAAATGAAGGTGCACATCTAAAAGAATTCCAAGTGTTGTAGATACTCCCTTTCCAATAAGTGGAACTTAACTTCCCCTTCCCTTGAGTGTGGGCTGCACTTGTGACTCCAAAGGGCCAGGCTTGGATGCGGGAGAATGCTGACTGCTCTGGAGGGAGCCCAACCAAACTACTAAGGGTGACAGTGTGGTGAATCACGTTGATAATCATGGGACTTGACTTGACAAGGTGAGAACACTTCATCTCTGCCTTATTCTTCCTGAAACCCATAACCCTGTTGGAGAACATTCTACAAAGTAGCTACATAAATTGTCAAAAGTCAAGAAAAACCAGTAGAGAGGAGGAGCTTAAGCAATGGATCCTGGACCAGAAAGAGGGCATTCATGTTTAAAAAAGAAAAAGCCAAGCCCTGGCTGGCGTAGCGCAGTGGATTGAGCTTGGGCTGCGAACCAAAGTGTCACAGGTTCGGTTCCCAGTCAGAGCACATTCCTGGGTTGCGGGCCAGGTCCCCAGTGGGGGCCATATCAGAGGCAACCACACATTGATGTTTCTCTCTTTCTCCCCCTCTCTAAAATTAAATGAAATCTTTAAAAAAAAAAATCCAAGATCTGGAGTCCAGTTAGTTTCTTGGTTTTGACAAGTGTACATGGTAACGCAGGATATTAACAGGAAACTGGACAAGCGGTATACGGAAACTCCGTACTTTCCAACTTTCTGGTAAATCTAAAGTTATTCCAAAGTAAACAGGAAAAAAATGAGTGTTTTCCTACTGTCACCCAGGTTGCTAAGGCACAGACCCTCAGAGGTAGACAGGCCTGGATGAAAACCCTAGTTCTTAGGCTTCAGACTCTGAGGCAAGTAGAAAATCACAAGAATTAGATAAGATGAAAGTTTTAAGCACAGTGACTGGCATTGAAAAAGCCGCTATTCTTATTCTTGTTCAGTTCTTATGCCAGCAACATGAATGACAGCTGGCTGGAATCCTGGTGGGGAATGCTGGCGGTTGCTGGAGCATTCTTCTATTTCCTGTGTTGGGACTTTGCAGCTTGGCCTGCTGTTTCTTGGTAACCAGGGATATAATCAGCCAGGTCTTTGAAAGCAGTTCCTTTCAGGGTTTGTTTTCAAGGAGAGCTAATTTCTACAGATCAAGTTGGGTGTAGCAGCCTATTTGGTCACTGAGGCAGGTGAGGCAGGACTGAGCTGTTGACCACCTGACATTGCAGACCATGGAGGCCCAACCTTGGCAGGTGAGCCTGATGCTGCTGGCTGTAACTGCAACCCAACCAAGTCCCTAGAGATGGCTCCAGCTTCTGACTGCTTTCTCTGACCTGAGCTCTGACAAGGGTCTCCTAACAAATCTTCCCATCTACCCTGGCCTATCCTGGATGGCCTGCAGCTGGGCGGTCTAAAACTAACGGGGTTATGTCACTCCCCTGCTATTTTATCACCACCCCCCCCTGTTGTCTTTAGTCCCCACGTCCAGAGGGTCTCAACCTTGAGGACGCATCAGACTCAGATTCAGTAAATATGGCATAAAGGTCTGAAGATTTCCATTTCTAACACATTCTAACGTGTTCTAGGTAGTGCTGATGTCTGTGGTCTGGGGACCACACTAAACTTGCCTGTTTAGGTCACTGCTGCTTCTTGGCGCTGGTCACAGTGAATGAGAGGAAGTGCCCTGCAAATATTTGTTGATTCAGATTTCAGGCAGGTTGATTAAGATTTACCTCTTAATTGCTTGGAGGTAAGGACCCTTGTCCACATTTTACATAGGGGGAAACTGGGCATCAGAGAAGTTGAAGTGACTTGTCCAGGGACACATAGCTAGAAAAAGGCAGAGCTGAGATTCACACCTGTGTTTGTAAGCATAGATTATGCCCTTAATCACTGCTCTGTTGTACCCCTGACATGTTGCGCTTCAGTGTGCTCAGCCTGGCAAGGAGGAAGAGGAGGGCCATCCCTGTCCTTGTATCGCTGCAGAGGTTTGGGCAATAGATGGCAGCAGAGCGCTGCTCCTGAAGGAAGCCCCCTGTTGCAGGAGCTTGTTGCAGTCAGGCCACCAGGGGGCGGCATTCTCCTGACGCAGCTCCTGCTGAGATGGGGAGGCCTCTCTTCTATGGTTACTTCTGTGGCTCTAGGCATATTCCATTTCCTGTGTGCCTCAGTGTCCCATCTTTACAGAGAGGAAATTGGCTCTCTATAATCTCCAAAGGGCCCTTGCAGCTCAAATGCCATCTACAGGAGATAGGTAGCCGGTAAGATCCAAATGCCCCCAAATCTGATAAACCATTTCTCTTCTCCCCCACTGGGAAAATAAAAAAACTCACCCTCCCCCAAAAAAAGAAAGAAAAGAAACTCCCACAAAACCCCATTATAATAGCACTAAAATAAATATAATGATATCATAAAACTGAGCCACGTGTAATTTCAAATTTTTTGGTAGACATAATAATAAATTACAAAAATGAAATTAATTTTTAAAATATATTTAATATATTCAAATATTTTTGTTTCAACATTAATATAAAAATTATCAAAATATTTTACTTTTTTTACTAAGTCTTTGAAATTCAATGTGTATTTTATATACTTAGAGCACATCTCAATTTGAATTAGCCACGTTTCAAGGCTTCAACTGCCACATGTGGCTAGTGGCTGCCATAGTAGACCTCATAGCTCTAGGATATTAATTTCAACCATGTATCAAGGTAGGCACTGTGCTGAGTGTTCTGTATTCATTATCTTGAATCTTCACGATGCCTTGTGATGTAGGCAGGATTAATAGTCTTCATTTTGCAGATGAGGACACTGAAGGCTCAGGGAGACTGTGTCTTGGCCAAGATCACAAGCAAGTGGAAGAATCTTGTATTTCAACTTGACTCCATCTGGCTTGAGTCTGAATCTTTCTATTTTTATTTTTAAAAGTGATTCTATTTATTTTTAAAGAGAGGGGAAGGGAGGGAGAAAGAGAAGGAGGGAAACATCGATGTGCGAGAGAAACATCGCTCGGTTGCTCCTTGCGTGCCCCCAGCCGAAGACCTGGCCCACAGCTCAGGCATGTGCCCTGACTGGGAATTGAACTGGTGACCTCGGTCTGAGGGATGATGCCCAACCCGCTGAGCCACACCAGTCAGGGCTGGGCTCTTAATCTTGCTATACTCCTGCCTTAATGGTAATTAGTAAGGGTGAGCAATCAGTGGTCCCACTGGTGGGGGTTCTAAGTGCAGGGGGTGCACAGGCCTGGAGCCCACAAGCGGAACTGTGCTTCCATTCTTCCAGGCCCAGTTACTGTCTGGCAACTCCGAGCTTGCCTGGCAAACAACCAGTGACTCTGTCAAGGAGAAATTTCAATCTTAGGAAAATCATGTTTGTATGATAAATAACTGAGCTTGCAAAAAAAATGGCATTAGGAAAAAATGAAAGTTGAGAAATGCAGAACAATAATACCTGGCAGGTGAGTGCTGAAGAGGATGGAAAGCCAAGGGACAGGGTGAGGCACAAAGTGTGGAAGTTAAAGTGAGGAGAGCTATAGCTCTGCCTCAAGGAAATACCAGTAATGGCAATGTTGATAACTAAAGTGCATTAAGCATTTACCAAGAACTGAAAGGTAGCATTTAATCCTCATAGTCATACTAGTGGAAATAAGAAAGTAGGTACTGCCCTGGTTGGTGTGACTCAGTAGATTGAGAGCTGGCCTGCGAACCAAGGGGTCGCCAGTTGAATTCCCAGTCAGGGCACGTGCCTGGGTTGTGGGCCAGGTCCCCAGTGGGGGGAGCATGAGAGGCAACTGCACATTGATGTCTCCTCTCTCTCTTTCCCTCTCCCTTCCCCTCTCTCTAAAACTAAATAAATAAAATCTTAAAAAAAAGAAAGTAGGTACTGCTATTGTTATCATTGTACAGATGAGGAAACTGAGGCACAGCATGCTAGTAGGTAGCAGAGTTGGGATTCAACCAGAGCAACTTGGGCTGGTGTCCACTCTCTGGATTGCCACACTGTTCTAGATCTGGCTGCTCATGTAGGTAGTGAGCTTTCTGTCTTTGGAGGCATATAAGCAAATCATTAGGAAATGCTCAAGAAGGATCATTCTTGAGTAGGACAGAAGCCTAGTGAACTGATATTAAGCTTATCTGGAGACTAATGGAGGTAGAAATTGCCTACATAAAACAAAGATTGGGAGGGAATCCCATCTGCCTTTCTAAACTGCCTCTTTTCCTAAGGGAACAGAGGCTACAGGAGGCATGACTTTCACTAACAACTGGTCCAAGTGAGTAAGGGGTCTGTGGGAGGCAATGTGGCATGATAGTTAAGTGAATGGGCTCTGCAGACAGCTCAGACCTGGTTTCAAATCCTGGGTTTACCACTTATTAGCACTTGGTATTTATATATCTCATTTAGATGCACAGGGCTGTTGTGACCTTAAAATGAGAAGACACACAGAGTAGTTTGTACCTAATCAAAGAGATGACACAGAATTCCACCAAGAAGGAATGAAAGTCAGGAGCCAAGGCCTTGGTGTAATTCAGGAAGTTTCATTAATTCCTCAGACCCAGTGGATGCGGTTGCTGGTGGAACATTTGGGAAATGAGCTGCCAGGTGGAGGGAGGGAGTCTGAGTGCTGGGTTCAGGAAAAGAGCTGGCAGGGAGCTGGTTTTGTTGCCTTGGAGGAGAGGCACCCAAGAGCCACTCCCGCCTGGGGAGGAGACTGGATGACAGAGTGATGGCTCTGTGGAAGCACCTGGCAGGAGGTGGGCAGGACCCCTTTTTCCCTCCCAGTCACCTCCCAACCCAATTTGCAGACCTGTTCTTGTCTCGTGCCTCCATGTGGCCAAGTGCATGGACATCTCTCAGTCCTCACTGCTTTGCCCTCTTGCCAGTATTTGACACAGTTGATCCTCCTTTACTCCTTTGTTGGGGTCTCTGACTGTCCCTGACCACTCCTCCTGCTGGTCAGGGCTGCTCCTCCATTCGATCTCTAGATGCTGAGAGTCCCCAGAGCACAGCCCTGGTCCCGTGGTCTCAAATTACTGTGTGCAGGTTGATCATTCACAATGTATATGTTTATTCTTTAAGTTTCAGTCCAATACCTTCACCATCTACTAGATTTCTATGCATGGTGTCACACCGAGTACAGCTGGAACAAAGCTCTGGAGTCTGCCTGTTCCAGAATGCGTTCTTCCAATCCTCCCCATCTCAGTGAATGACGCCATCCATTGTACATCGGTGCCCCAAACCCGGGCACCATCTGTGACCTCATTCCCACAGCAAGTCCTGACATTTCTACCTTCAAAACAGTTGTCGGATCTGTCCACTTCACCACCACCACCACCTGAAGTCACCCTACTTCAACTTCTAACTGGTTTCCTGGCTCCCACTCCTGCCCCTTAAATCTGTATGCCACACATGATCTTCAAACATAAACCAGACCCAGCCCCTGCCTGCCTGACCCCCTCCATTGACTTCCCGTTGCTCTTGCAATAACCCCAAGTGGCTGGGAGGCCTGCACAGCCTGGCCTGGGCCTGGGCCTGGGCCTGGGCCTTCCACAACATCCAAAACTGCTCTGCTTTGCCCACTGCGCTGAGGTGCACTGCGCTTCCTTCTGTTCCTCAAATATGCCCAGGACTTCCTGTTTCTGTGAGTGATATCATCTCTCCTTCACCCAAGTGGGAAATCTCAGCATCTCTCCCTCCCCTCCACATCTAGTCTGGCCTGAGTCGTGTGGACTGTTCTGACAGTTTTACTCTTCACCCGCTTCCACATTCCCAGCCACAGCCTCCATCAGGCCTGCCTGTCCAGCTCGACTTTTCACCACAGCCTCCTGACTGGTCTTCCTGCCTCCAGCCTCAAGCTGTGATCCGACCCCAGCCACAGACTGGACCCTACCCCCCACCCTAAGCCCAGCCCCAGTCTTTGTAGTCTGGTCTTTGACTGAGTTCCAACTCCTGCACCACTGGAGACTGGGCTCAGCCCTCACCAGGTGTCTCCAAATGCCCCTGTATCCCAGGGCCTGGGCTGGCACTGTCGGCTGATGCATATCTGTTAGATGAATGAGTCATGGGGAGGACTTCGTCGGTGTCGGTCGTGCCCAGCTGCACTATGGGAGATCACATGTCCAAAGGCCATGCTATTGACCTACCTGCCAGATGGCGCCTTGCCCTGGGGAAGAGTCGGGGAGTCCCAGATCCTGAACTGGTTATAGAACATCCGACCTCGGGCAAGTCAGATTCTCTTCTTGTTCAGCTGCCCTGCTTCAGTAAGGAGGGGAGGAGCAGAATGGCTAGTCTTCCGGAAACGGGTATTATGTTATTATATTCAGGGCCCTTTGTAACAAAACGTTTCCCCATCCAGCCTGTCCTGATTTTCTAATTCTATCTTCTTTTCCCTGACATATATTTAGTCTGCATTCTTCTATAAAGAAGAGATTTCTTCAGCTGGGGTTGAATTACACATCCTTCTAAAGAGGCAGGGTAAATTATTCTAATTGATGCTGCAATCATCCTATATTTGACTGGCAAGTACTCCATTCAGTTGACTCCGGGGTCCTTACGGATCCCAGTTGTCTTTGGACACGTTATTGCGTTCTGGAAAAGTGATGTCTCCGACTTGCCTGCGTTCTCCCCTCCTCAGCTCCGCCAGCTGCCGTTTGGGAACTGGGGTGGGAACCCGGGAGTCTGCCTCGGAGCTCTTTTGTCCACACCCCCACCTGCTGCAGGGGCCGCCTCAGCTCTGCTCCACCTTGCTGTGTGGCCTTGGGCCAGTCCCTTTCCCCTCTCTGAGCCACACTTTCTCTGTATGAGTAATGGGGGAGGCTGATTCTTCCCCAACCCTATATCCCCCTCCAGGGGTGTGGCAGATGCCAAGCCTTCCTTCTTGTCACTCTGTCCCCTTCCCGAAGCAGGAAGGGTACGTGGGGTGAGGCTCCTCCACTGGGCACTGGGGCCTGTCTGACAACTGAGACCTCTTGCCCTGTTAGAACAGGTGGAGGGAGCCGTCCGTCATCCAGCACGCCTGGCAAACGCAGTCTTCGGGCCCACCTTTCTGGCTGGAATTGTCTCTGGCTTCCAACAGGCAAGGACAGGATGACCTCTGGGGTCACCCTCAGTCTTATCCTAAAGTTGCCTCAGAATAAAAGGCTTTATTTAGACTGCCATTTTGGTATTGCAGCTTGGAATCGATGGGCTCTGAGGCATTTTTTTCTTTATTTTAAATTAAGTTTTACTTTGCATCAAAGTTATAAATTCATGAATTTAAAGAATCAAATATTTCTATAAGACTGGCTGTGAAAAATATCAGTTCCTCACCTTCTCATGTTATTTCAAAACATGTTTAGCCAGTTTTTTTGGTACTTGCCTCCATATCTCTGAATAACTTCTGGTATTGTTACTTCCTGATTTTTCAGTCTTAAACACTACTGGGTTGGCTGATCACTGTGGAAGATGTTTCAGGCCTCTTTCCTCCTCTGTCCCTCCAGGGCACTCCTCCTGTCCTCCTGTCCCCCCATATGCCTCTGTCACACGTCCGGTCAGGTCAGTGCCCAATGGTCATCGATTGTGACAGTGTGCATGCTGTTTGTAGCTGAGCTGCATAGCATCCTGGGATAACTACTCATTTCCTTTTCCCAAGAGTTAAGAGTTGTCTTAGTTTTTCATTTTCTTAATTTTCTATGAAATTTCCATAATTCAACCTCATACTCTTCAGAAATCATCTATTTCATAGTATATCCAGGCATATTATGTGTCTATCCATTTAACTTGCTAAGGATGTGCCTTCCAGAGCCTCCAGCGAGGACCTGTTCCTTTGCTCCCAGAATTTTCTGTCCTGTCCCCCGGGGGTCCCCATCTCCTCTTGTGAGGTGAATTTCATTTTCTGTGTCCCCAGTCTTCCTTTATTTTCAGTGAACTCCTTCGTTTTGGTTGAGCATAACTTCCTGAAGCTTTTCAAGAGAACAAAATCTTTTGGGGTATTGAAAATCACACCATCACTTATTTGACATTTTGGCTTACTAAAGATTCTGGGGCGGAAATCGTTTCCTACAGAATTTTGAAGGCTAATGCCTCGTTATCTTCTGGTTTCCAGGGTTGCTATGAAATAGTCCGGACTTATTCCGATTTTCCTGGTGCTTTGTATCTGTCTTTATTCCCTCTTAGAAATTGGTGGACTCTTCTTTTCATCTTTGTTTTTTCCTGAAACCACGATGACGCATCTTAGTGAGAAATTATTTTGGTACCTTGACCTCAGAACTCGCCAGGCCCTTTCAGTTTGGAAATTTATGTCTGAGTTCTGGAAACTGTGCTGCGTACTCCACTGACGATTTCCCCCACCCTGGATTTTCTCGGTTCTCTGTTTCCAGGGACTCTGATATTCGGCTGTTGGGCCTCCTGGGCTGCTCTTAAGTTCTTGCATGTTTCCTCTGCGATTTCTTTCTTTTTATCTTTATAGTCTACTTTCTGGGAGATTTAAACAAAAAACTTTACCTTCCATCTACTGACTGTTTAACATCAGCCCTTGTATTTTTAATTTTAAATGGCTGTGGTTTTGTTCTTCTGGCAATACTTTCATCTTCACGGCCTCCTATTCCCATTTCATGAGTGCAGTGTGGTCCTTTGTCTCTGCTTGCTTCCTCCACGGTGCTGTTTTGGGTGGTTGGTTATTTGTTTTGTTCCTTCTCTCCTGTGTTAGAGGGTTTCTTCAGATGTTCCGTGATCCTCAATTGTCCAAAAACCAAGTGAAAGCTGTGACCCGTGAGCTGCAAGTACCCGCGGAGGGCTTCCGTGCAGGACCGTCTGGCTGGGTGGTTTCCCCGGGGAACTGCTAGTGTCCAATCTTTAGGTCGTTCCTCCTGGGATGGTCACGTTCCTCCAAGAAGGGCCCCTCCACTTGTTGCCAGAGGGAGAAGGCCTGGCTTCTGGCCTTCTGGAACTGGGCTGGGGAGAAGGCTGAGACTCTCAGCTTTAGTACCAGGCCCATGAAGTGGGGATAAACTTCCGGTTCCCTTTCAGGTGAAGGGAGGGAGAGGACACAGGTATCCAACTGCTTTATAGACGGACTTCCAACCAAGCCTCCTTTTAGCCCCACCCTGACTCCCCCCAGGTGCCTAGCAGCCCGAGTCCTGAGCCTGTCCTGCCGCGGAGGTAGGTGACTTATTAGCTTTTCTAGCTGCAGGTCTAGGATTCAGCATTCTGGGGTCTGCTATCCAGCTTCTAGAGTTCTGCTGCTGTTTTCTCACCCCCTGTTCTCTTTGTCCTTGTAGAGTTACACTTAAAAAACAAACAAAACCCCACCAGGTGTTGTCATTTAGTGACAGAAGCAAAGCGAGAGAGGAAGCAAAGGTGTGTATCTGTTCCAGCCGTTATTACCACATCTTTAAAAAATGGAGCTGTAATTCACATATAAAACTTTTAAAATTATACACGTCAGTGCTTCTCTGTATATTCACAAAATTGTGCAACCATCACCACCAATCCAGAGTGTTTTTACCACCCCAAAAGGAGGCTCCCTGTCCATTAGCATTCCCCATCCCTCCCCCGCAGCCCCTGGCAACCACTAGGCTACTTTCTGTCCCTGTGGAGTTGTCTGTTCCAGACATTTCACATCAGTGGGATCACAGCATGTAGCTTATGTATCTGGCTTATTTCACTTAACATAATGTCTCCAAAATTCATTTTGTGGCATGAATCAGTACTTCATTTCTTTTAAAAAATAAATTTTATTTATTAATTTTAAAATTTATTTATTTATTTTTAGAGAGAGGGGAAGGGAAGGAGAAAGAGAGGGAGAGAAACATCGGTCAGTTGCCTCTCGCACATCCCTACCAGGGATCTGGCCCTCGACCCAGGCATGTGCCCTGACTGGGAATCTAACTGGTGACCTTTTATTTTGCAGGATAACACTCAATACACTGAGCGACACTAGTCAAGGCAAAATTTTTTTTATTGAGATATTAATTCCTCTTTATGGCTAAATAATATCCCATTGTACAGATATACTACATTCTGTTTATTCACTTATCAGTTGATGGATATTTGATTTGTTTCACTTTTGGGCTATTATGAATATTGGTGTTGTGAATATTTGTGTACAAGTTTTTGTGTGATGTTTGCATTTCTTTTTGTGTAAATATCTAGGAGTGGAATTATTACTGGGTCATATGGTAACCGTGTTCAACTTTATGAAAAATTGCCAAATTGTTTTCTAAAGTGCTGCACCATTTTATATCCCCATCAGCAATGTGCAAGGGTTTCAATTTCTTCATATCCTCGTCAACACTTGTTTTTATCTGTTTTTTTGATGATAGCTGTCATAGTGGGTGCGAAGTGGTGCCTCACTGTAGCTTATATTTCTCTGGTGGTTAGTGATATTGAGCATCTTTCATATGTCTGCTGGCCATCTGTGTGTCTTCTTTGGAGAAATGTCTCTTCACTTTTTGATCAGATTGTCCATTTTTTAAAAATTGACTTGTATGAGTTCCTTATATATTTTGGATATCATTTGTGAATATCTTCTCCCATTCAGTAGGTTGTCTTTTCATTTTGTTGATGGTTTCATTCACTGTAAAAAAGCTTTTCAGTTTGATAAATTCTCATTTGCTTATTTTGCTTGTTTCCCTTGCTTGAGCAGACATATCCAAAAAAGATATTACAAGACTAATGTGAAATAGTTTACTATCTATGTCTTCTTCTAGGAGTTTTATGGTTTCAGGTCTTACATTTAAGTCTTTAATCCATTTAGAGCTTATTTATTTATTTTCTAAAAAAATATTTTATTTAATTATTTTTTAAAAAAATATTAATTTTTTTAGAGAGGGGAAAGGATGGAGAAAGAGGAGAGAAACATCAGTGTATGGTTGCTTCTTTCATGCCCCCTACTGGGGACCTGGCCTGCAACCCAGACATGTGCCCTGACTGGGAATCCAACCAGTGACCCTTTGGTTTACAGGCTGGCACTTAATCCACTGAGCCACACCAGCCAGGGCTAGAGTTTATTTTTGTATATGGTGTAAGAGAGTGGTCCAGTTTCACTTTTTGCGTGTATTTGTCCAGTTTTCCCAAAATCACTTGCTGAAGAGAAACTGTCATTTCTCCATCGTATATTTGCCTCCTTTGTTGCAGATTAATTGACCATATAAGTGAGAGTTTATTTCTGGGTTCTGTATTCTGTTTCATTGATTTATATGTCTGTTTTCATGACAGTACCTTGCTGTTTTGATTTTTGTAGAATCATAGTAGTATTTGAAATCAGGGCAGAAAAATATCTTAATTATAAATATTTGAATAATAACATTTTTTTCCTTGATCATCTCCTATTGTACCAGCCTCTGTGCTAAATGCTTATTTAATCTAACAACTCTGCAAGTTTAGTGTTAATAGTATTGTCCTTACTTTACAAAGGGAAAAACGGTACACAAAGGTTGAGGGACTGGCTCAAGTCACACAACTAGGATGTCTCTGACTTGGGATTTGGACTCAGTCTGGTTGCATCAAAGGCCATGTCTGCTCTTCTCCCTCCCCTGCCACACACACGTGTGTGTGTGTATCCCTGACAGTGTGTGTGTATGTGTGTGTGTGTGTGTGTGTGTGTATACATATACTGTCTCCCTGACTCTTTCAGATTCACTGCATCTTAGAACCACAAAGTCTTTAAATTAAAAAAGTTTATTAATGCAAATTTAAAAACACACAAAAGATAAAAGATTAACAAAATGAAATGGCATATAAGCCACCGAAAATAAGAAATAAAACCTTACCAACAAAGTTAAATCTCCCTTGGGTACCCTTTCTCCCTCTCTTTTATTTTCCTTCCTCCTCAGCCACTTCTGAATTTGAGCCACGCAATCTGAGCATTAGGAGGGAGAAGGGAAGAGTGGATAAAAACATGGGCTGCACTGACTCCTGGATGCACGATCCTGGGCAAGCACGTAGCCCTTCAAAGCCTCCATGTCTCTAGTGTGTAAACCAGTCAGCACAGGGCCTGGCACAAAGGCGGGTTTAGTGCATGATGACGAGTATTAGTACCAAAGCCTTGAAGCTATGGACGCAGGTTCATAAACTGCTTGAGTTAGATGAGAGTGAAGGAAACACTGAGTCCAACTCTCCTCCCCTGGTTTTGAGACGACAGGCTGAGGCCAGAGAGATGGAGAGGGACTTGGTTGAGCTCACAGAGGGTGAGCAGCTCATTTCTATACCCGCATATCTACGGGTGAGAAGGGGAGAGAAAGGCATTTTCTGCTTCAAAATGATTTCCTGTCTAGAGAATGATGTTTTTAGAAACATCCAAAGAACCTTACAAATCCAAAGGTCTGCTCAGAAACAAGTGATGAGGGCCCTCAATAGCCAATGGGAGTGCACTGGCCTTTCCACCTACCTAGGGACCTTCCCCTCCTGCTCCTGCCCCATCAAAGGCAGATCTGCTCAAGTCAGGGTATTTCCAGCTTCGTGGCTTTCACTTCCACTTCTGCCAGGTGGGTGGAGTGGCCTCCTGTGGACAAATCAGATTTCTCCTCAGCCCAAACTTCAAGAGGTGAGCCAGGAGTTCAGGGTCTCAGATACGCAGGCAGCAGCAGCAGCGACAGCAGAGGCAGCTAGAGGCTTGGGTTAGACCAGAGTCCAGAACCATGGATGATCAACGCGACCTCATCTCCAACCACGAGCAGCTGCCCATGTTGAGCCAGCGCCCCGGAGCCCCGGAGAGGTATGTGGGAAAAGCAGGAGAGCACACACACGTCCCGGGCCACACAGAAGTGCAGAGATGCTGGGGAAGGGGCACTAGACCGGAGTCACAGGAGGCACAGAGTTAGGCTGTGGCCCTAACAATGTTTGGGTGATTTTGAGCACGTCTCTGGCCTGCCCAGGGCTTTGGTTCTCCCTCCTGTATCATGAGGGATCTCCTCTAGGGCAGGGGTTTTAACTTTACATCATGAGCTTCCCTTCTGAAAATTGGAAGAGAGCTCTGTACTCTCCCTAGAGTTTCACACAGTATCAGGGGCTTCATGGGTCCCCTGAAGCTAGTCCATGAACCCTGGGTTAGAAATCTTGGACCAGATTTTGAAAATGTTACATATACTGGATGGAGAAACAAAGTTCCTAAAAGAACGGTAGGGCAGCTCATCACAGGAGTTCCCTCCAAATGACCGTGGATGGGCACACGTGTTCGAACCAAGGGGATCACATTGCAGGTGTCTGTAGAGCAGACGAGATGTCAGCTGTCACAGCAGGGGTTGGAAGATGTTGGAAGGGGGTCAAAAAAGGGCAAGGGGGGCTCTGCTAAATTTCTAGGAAGGTCTGAGGGTTGATGTGGGTTGTGTTCAGCCTGTGCCCTCTCCCTTGCAGCAAGGGGCCATTTAGAGGACCCCCATGCCCCTCTCCCAGTCTCAAGATGGCTTTATCAATGTGTTTTTCTGAAAGGGGAGGGGCTAGATTACCCCAGTGTATTTACCTCAATGTGCCCTGCTCTCCCCATCTACAAAAGTAGTCTGTGAAACATTGGGACACACAGCTAGATGTGGTGATGTTAGCTGTTGCCAGGCAGAAAGGGGTTTGAGAGAGGCACTTGGAGATGTCATGGGGACCTGCTTTCTGGGGGACAGACCATTAGAGCAATAACCCGTGAAAATCCTGGGGAATTCTGTGGCTAGGAGGGCCAGCCAGCTCTCTTGTGATGGCTGGATTCTAGTCCAGGTTCTGTACTGTCACATGTGACTTGGATAAATCACTGCTTCTTTCTGGGTCTCAGTAATAATGGCAATAGTCATAATAGTTACTGTTCACTGAGTACTTGCTACCCATTCTCAGCTACTGTTAGTAATTACAGACACGACTAAATGCTAAACTCAATGCTAATTCTCACAGTAACCCTGAGTCAAGTACTTTTATTATCCCATTCTTTACATGAGACAATTGAAGCTCATTTTGGTACCTAAATTATCACAGCTAGTGAATATTGGAGCCAGAATCAGAACCCAGGACTAATCTGGTTTCAAATTTTGAGCCAACTACCATCTGGCCTGCTTTTAGAGGTACAGTTTGTAGAGGGGGGTGGTGGTACCCTTCTGAGCTCAGGCCACCCAGTGAGTTGCAGACCCAGCATGGGCTCAGTGTACAGAGAGGGTGCCCCTTTGTAAAATCCATGACTGGTTTTTCTTTTAGTTCAGCTACTGCTTCTAAAACTGGCTTGGCCCTGTGTGCTCAGGCCACGCTAGACTTGAGCCAGTTTCAGACCCTTTTGTGACCACTTCTGCCTGGCAACATCATTGTCATCATTTCTGCAAGTTCTGGTTGGTTCCTGACTTTGGTCAACTTATTATTGAAGGAAGCTGTGGAAGAAGGAAACAAAGAAAGGGGTGATGAGTTGGCCCTGGTCCAGACATTCAAGATGTCTAAAGAGGAAGGAAACCAGAGGTTAAAGTTAACTATTAACTCTCTTGAGAACAGCAGTCAGCATTACCTGTGGAGTGCTGTGTGCTAGCAACCGAGGGGAGCACTCTACCCCCATGATCTTATTCAATACAACAACCTTTTGAGTAGATGTTCTTACCTCGACTCACTCAGAGAGGTTGACTTGCCCTGGGCCCCTGAGCTAATGGAGTGGCAGAATCTCATCTTCACTACAGCTCTCAAGATTCTTAGGCTTTATGAGAAACTGAGGTTCAGAGAAGGGCAGGGACTTTCCTGCATCCACAAGGGGAGAGGCCGAGCTAGGACTAGCCTGGGTGTGGGGTTGCCGGAGGATGGAGCATGTTGATAATGAGCTGGAGACATTGACCCCCAGTGGGACTCAGGCTTGGGTGGGCCTTTCACAACCTGCGGAGGCTAGGCAACCCCTGTTTTTTTGGAAAGGCCAAGAAGTAGGACTTATTTTCTCTTCCTGCCTAGTTTCCTCCTTATTCTCACATGGGTGTTCGCTTTCTCCTTCAAGAGTAGCAACCCCTCGGGCGGGGCTCTGGCCCAGGAAGTGCAGAAGGCCAGGGGGCAGGGAGCCAGTGGGAGTGGGTATGTCTGTGGTGCCACGAATGACTGGGTGGAAGAGGGTCCTGGTGTTTCCTAGCCCCCTGGCTGGTTGCTGGAGTGAGCAGGGTACAGCCTCATCCTGAGGTTTCCAGTGGGTTTACTGGGAGTCCCACCCCTGGGCTGAGGTCAGGGACTCTCGAGGTCCTGGGGCAGGATCCCTGCCTCCTCTGGGCTGTAGCTTGTGCATGTGCCCTGTAAATGGCATCCAAGACCAGCAGCCGGTGGGCCCTGAGGTCTAAGGTCTGGCCAGCCCGCCCTGTGTAGGTGGCCAGTGCAGAGAACATGAGGCCCAGGCCCCACATTCCCGCATAAGTCCCTACTGAGTGGAGGTCACCACATGAAATACTTCTGTGCCCATGTGGCAGGCCCAGAGAATGGCAGAGACTTGCTCAAAGACACATGGGGAGTTGGGGCCAGTGGGGGCAGTGCCTGACACTGTCCGATGCCCCCATCCTACTCCTACAATGTGATGGCCTCACTTCTCTTTTTCAGGTGGGCCTGCAAGCTCTGCAGTCCAGGTCCCACTTCCTTCCCTTTTCTGATTTCACTGCAGGGGTGGGGTGGGTAGGAAGGCAAAAACCCCTTCCCCTCCAGGGCAGCCTGGATATCAGGAGATCCCCTGGCAGAGGGAGCCTGAAGAGACCCTCCTCCTCAACCCCTCACTGTACAGAGTGGGTGGAGGCTGAGAGAGGACCCGGCGCTGGCCCCTGGCTCTTTCCCACTCACCCTAGACCCAGGGGCAGCTCCAGACTTCGACTTGGGAGGGCTGTACTGCTAGCAATGTTTGGAAGTGGGGCCGGGGAAATGTCTTTAAGCTGCACGTCCATAAGCACTTACTTGTGCTTAAAGTATGTGTCTGTCAGGGGTAGCCGTGGAGGTGGGCAGGCTGGTGGAAGGAAGTGCAGGGACAACTTCCCCCACTCCAGGCCAGTCCCTGGGGCAGCCACCTCTGTGGACTCTGCTCTGACGGATCCTCTCTCCCCCACAGCAGCAAGTGCAGCCGCGGAGCCCTGTACACAGGCTTTTCGGTCCTGGTGGCTCTGCTCCTGGCTGGTCAGGCCACCACCGCCTACTTCCTGTACCAGCAGCAGGGTCGGCTGGACAAGCTGACAGTCACCTCGCAGAACCTGCAGCTGGAGAACCTGCGCATGAAGCTTCCCAAGCGTACGTGACCCACCTCCATCCTGACACTCCCCCCCATCCCCTCACCTCAGACCCCATTCCTGCACCCAGCTGGGCCCACTGTCCTCGCCTTCTGGTCTCGAGTTCCAGCCCCTCCTCAACCGGGTCTAAGACCTGGGTCCCCAGATCTGAGTACCCTCTTCCCTGGGCACTGGGGCCACACTCATGCTGTGCCTCCTGACCCCACAGCTGCCAAGCCTTTGAGCCAGATGCGGATGGCCACGCCCATGCTGATGCACGCGCTGCCCATGGAAGGCATGGGGGTGAGGACAATCCCAGGGCGGTTCAGGGAAAGTGTTATCTAGCCTGGATGGAGGGCAGGTGCCAGGGGGCAGGGGAGACCAGCTGACCTGGGGAAAAAGCCCAGCCAGGGAGGATGTCTCAACTGCTGAGGGAGGACAGGGCCCCCCTCAGGGAGAAGAGGAATCCCAGGACGGGGGGAGAGCCTCTTGGGACAATCCCTGACAGGGGACCCTGCCCTCTACAGTTTACAAGGTGCTTCTCTTGTCCCATAGCATCTCACGGTCCCCTCCTGTTCTCAAAGTCTTTATATACGGA
Source organism: Tonatia bakeri (assembly GCA_004024845.1). Classification (NCBI taxonomy): domain Eukaryota; kingdom Metazoa; phylum Chordata; class Mammalia; order Chiroptera; family Phyllostomidae; genus Tonatia; species Tonatia bakeri. Next base: position 120,566 of record PVIA01004031.1, read on the forward strand.
TAAGGTTACTTTTCACAAAACTACCTGCTGCCCACAAAGCCCTGGGTGGGAAGTGTATGCAAATCTGACAGTAAGGGTACTGAGGTGGAAAGGTACAGTGACATGCTCGAGTTCTCACGTTTGGAGGCAGCAGAGATGGTCCTGTGGAGCATCTGGGACTCCAGACTCTTACCCAGACCCCAGCTACTCCTCCGTGCAGGGCACCTCCTTGGGGGGCCAGTGCTGATAACCCCCACTCCTTCCTCCCACAGCCCATGCAGAACGCCACCAAGTATGGCAACACCACCCTGGACCATGTGATGCACCTGCTTCTGGTGAGTGGGACTCGGCCAGGGCCCCTGCCTGCCCACACAGGCCCCACCTGCCCACACAGGCCCTGGGCAAAGCCATACTCCGAGTCCCGCACCTTGCCTGGCTCATAGCAGACATTCAATATGGGCCAGCTGAGTCAGGGAGGGAGCGCGGGAGCAGTGTGTGTATTCCAGTCCTGCCACACCCCCGCTTTTTGAGTGGTTGGATAGAGAAACCTAGGCGCCTACTTTTTCCTCCCCAAGTTTTTATTGCACAGCTACTCTGTGCCAAGCACGATTCAAGGCTCTGGACCCACAGTGGGGAGCAGTAAGATCCAAGTCCCAATCCCATGGGGACCCCAGGGTAGTATGGGCAATAGACAAGTGACCAGGGGATGAGGGATGCGCAGGGGCCTTTGTGAGGAAAGATGCAGGAGACCCAACCTAGCTGGGGCTAGGTCCACATAGTCTTGCTGGAGGAGGTGGAACCTGAAAGAGGAATGGACATCTGCAGATAGAAGACTGGGGTTCCTGGTATAACTGGACCTGGAAGCTGGGTCTCCTGCCTTCCAGCCTTGGGGCCTTGCAGCTGTGCAGCCAGCCTGCTTTTCCTGCCTGCCCTCCCCGCAGCCCCATCACGGGTCCACCCCTCAGAAGGGAAGACAAGGGGAACATGGGTTGTACATTTCACCTTACCTGCCAGCTCTTTTTAACCTTCCTTCCTATGCTGCTGCCCTGCAGAAATCTGACCCCCTGAAGGTGTACCCACAGCTGAAGGGGACCTTCCCAGAGAACCTGAAGAAACTTAAGAGGACCATGGAGGGCCTGGACTGGAAGGTCAGCATTTCCTGGCGCTCACGCCCCCTTTCCCGATGGCTAGGGCAGGGCTGGGAAGAGAGGTGAAGGGTGGGCCAGGGAGGTCATTCTCAGGAAGCGGGAGGAAGCTTATAAGAATGTAAAAAGCTGCAAACATGGAAAGGTGCTTGGAGTTGAGGAACCAACTTGACCAAGCCCTGTGGGTCTCCAAGGGGGAACCAGGCTGCACCCCCTCCAGGGGTGCAGGGGCCCCGCCTGGCCCTCCCTGCCTCTGCCCCTAGGGGCAATTCCAGGCAGGGCTGGAGAGGGCTGTTGAGCCTGACCCCCTGCCTCTGTCCCATTAGGTCTTTGAGAGCTGGATGCATCAGTGGCTCCTGTTTGAAATGAGCAAGAACTCGCTGGAGAAGCTCACCGAAGGTTCACCAAAAGGTACAGGGAGGTGGGAGCCGTGGGGTGCTGGGGCTCCTGGGACCTCCCTCAGGGCACTTCCAGAGCTCCAGATGTTAGAGCCTGGAGTGCTCCCTGACCCCACCGGCCTCTCAGCTCTCTCTCCTGTCTCTCCTGCCTCCTCTGCTTCCTCCTTCCGGGCTTGGCTGCCCCTAGCCCCCATCCTATCCAAGGGCCCACTGGGCACAGAGGTCTGCAGGTGGCCTTGCTGTGGAGGATGGTGCTGGGCAAGCGGGCCCAGCACAGAATCCACTGGAACATCCCAGGAGTCACTGCAGTGACCTTCCCCAGCCCTCAGAGGGCACCCCCTGAGGTCACAGCGGGTGCCAGACACAAGAGCTTTGGGGTTTTTCCATCTTATGGACAATGTATACTAGGATCTTCAGCTCTGAAGCTTTTAAGAATGTCGTGTTTTAATTCTGGTGATCGTCTGCCATGCAAGTTCGGGCATCTTTTCCCTCTGGGCTTGTTTTGGAAGCAGAACACCAGTGGCCCACGCTGTGTAGGCCGCAGGTTTCTCCATCGTAGACTCACAGAAGGCACCTTAGATGCCATCTTGACTGCCCCCTAGCTGATGTTTGAATCCTTTCTACGATACCCACAAACAAACCCCCATTTCTACTTGGATACCCTCAGTAACAGAAGGTCAGACTTACCAAGGTGACCACTGCTTTTCCCTAGAAATCAGAATCACCGGTGCAATTCCAAACTTGAACAGGCGTGGAGTACAATATTGGAAGAAATCCTTAAATTCTAGGATGAATTAGCTACACAGCCCTTCACTTCCTCTTTGATCTTGGACCTTGTTGGTCCAGTCCTCAGTTTCCCCATCTGTGCAGTGGGTAGAGCAAGTATAGTCACTTGGGCAGAAGGCATCAGGCCCATAGCAGTGGTGTGTGGATCTCTGGTTCTGGTGAGACCCTGGCTCAGAGTCCACTCACTCACTGTCTTCACCATGCCTGTCGCTTCAGCACTGACCAAGTGCCTGGAAGAGGCCAGCCGCATCCCTGCCATCCACCCGGGCAGGTTCAAGCCCCAGTGTGACGAGAACGGCAACTATTTGCCGCTCCAGTGCTATGGGAGCATTGGCTACTGCTGGTGCGTCTACCCCAACGGCACCGAGGTCCCCCACACCAGAAGCCGTGGGCACCCGCACCATAACTGCAGTGGTAAGCAGTGGCTACTGTGCCAGGGAGTGTCAAAGGAGTAGGAAGGACCAGGAAGGCTGAGGGACAAGAGGTCACTCCTGGTGCACACGCAGCCAGGACACTCAAGGTGTAAGCTCCTGAGGGGGCAGCCACTCAGCCACGCATCCACCCCTTTGTCCATCTACCTGCCTGCGCATCCTTCACGTCTGCCTATCACTTCTGTCCTTACATCCATACTCATCTGCTGCCTCATTCACCCTTTGACCCTTTCACTGTGCTTCCACCCACCTGTGCACTCTCCACTCATGCACCCTGAAGTCCTGCAGTTCCACCCCTCTCATTTCGTCACCACCTTCCTGGCCCTTCTCTCAATTCCCGACACTCATCACTGCTGTCCAGCATGTCCTTCCACGTGGCACCTACCCTCGCAGGGTGGGCCTGTGGCCAGGTTGGGAAGAAGCAATCCCAGGCCCCTCACCAGTGGCTACAGTAGCCAGACTGCAACTAACAAATGGCCTTGTGCTCCTTTGCAGACCCATTGGACATGGAGGATCTGTCATCTGGGCTGGGCGTGACCAAGCCAGAGCTGACCCAAGGTAATGGCCCCTCCAGGGGGGATCGGTCCCCAGCTGGGCCAACTCCCAAATCTCCCTCATGGGTGGATGCCCAGCATGGCATGACCCTGGTCCAGCCTCCCTTCCCAAGATGCTCACTTCAGAGATGAGGAGCAGAGTTGTGGGTGTGATAGTCCTTGTACCTGAGCCAACAGGTGACTCGAACCCTAACCTGCTGCTTCTTTCTGTAGCTATGGTGTGAGAACAGCGATGGAGGACCACAGCACCCTGCCAGCCCTGCATGGCCACAGCTTCCTCGCTGTCTTCTGCCCCCCAGCCCTAGCCCCACACTCCTCCCCTTCCATTCCCACCCTGCACCTCATCCTATGAGACTCTGGCACCTGGCTCTCCACCTTCCTCAGACACAACAGATCACAGTGGAACAGCAGATTCATGACACAGAAGGGCCCTGCTGCCCACTGGAACAGCAGATTCATGACACAGAAGGGCCCTGCTGCCCACGCTCCACCCAGCAGCAGGGACACACGGCCCAAGGAGGGGGATGGTGAGCTAGGCTGTCTCCCATGGGCTCCGAGACCTAGACCCATGGATGAGGGCAGGTGCAGGGAGATGGGATGATACTCCCCTAAGCCCCAAGAAAGGACACGCTGCTGTCCCTCCCCTTCTGGCTTTAGCCTTGGCTTTCCAGCCTATGTAACTGGGGGCATGAGCCACCATCCCTGTCTCCAGCAACACCCACCAGGAAGAACCAGCCTCTCCACAACCCCTCCTCCCTCTCTGCCAAGCCCCCCCCCCCCCAACCCGACCCCGTTCCCTCTGCGCAGCAAGCTTGTCATCAGCCCTTAGGTACATGGTTCCTGTAAGAATAAAATGTAGTCAGTGGACAGACCACTTTCAGCTCCTGGCTGTTCTGTTGGGATCTGGTTCATTTACCCTGAAGAGGTGACTGCGGAGCTTGAGTCCAGTGGTCTGGGGGGGACAGTGCAGCCTGGGGAGCCCAAACGTAGAAGCCCGTGGGTCAGGCAGCACTGGGCTGCTGTACTCTGTACAGACACACTTGGTCTTCTGTTTAACCAGAGGAGTGAATACTCTGCTTCCAAAACATAGGCTCTTGTCCAAAGTTCTTCAAGCACAAGCTCCTCCTGGTCTAGCTTCCATTTGCCCACACCCCGATTTTTACTATTACTAAGACTACCACCGTGATGACAAATGGCAACGGCACGAGGACCCCAGCCGGCTGTTGCCAGGAGGGAGTGGAGGCCCCTGTTGCCAAATTTCTTGCCCTTTCAAGAGGAGACCAAAATCAAGACCTTCAGTGTGACATCTCTGTTTCTCTTCTTAAAAAAAAAAAAAAAGATTTATTTTTTAGAGAGGGGAAGGGAGAAAGAGAGGGAGAGAAACATCAATGTGTGGTTGCCTCTCGTGTGCCCCCCTCCCCACTGGGGACCTGGCCTGTAACACAAGCATGTGCCTTAACTGGGAATCGAACCACTGACCCTTTGTTTCACAGGCCGGCACTCAACCACAGAGCCATACCAGCCAGGGCTGTGATGTCTCTATTTCAGCAAAGCCCAACAGGACACCCCTCTGTGGCCCTGGCTCTGGACCAACACCCTACAGGGGCAAGAAGCTATGAGGGCCTTTCCCATGGGCCTGGGTTAAGGGCGCAGCCAGATGCCCAGGTCTCCAAAGCCTCCCCAGCTCCGAGCTCACTTTCCCCGCACAGCCTCTGGCTGTCTCTGGCAGAGGCCAGAACACCTTCGAGTAAATGCTCCCCACTGCTCTGGGCCCTGGGAAGTGGGCCTGTGCGTTACTGGCCGTCACCACGTCCCATCGCTGTCGCCCTGACACGTCTCGAGTTCATCTACTTCTCGCCTTTGTCATGTTAGAGCCTGTTACCTGGCCACCAGGGGAACTCAGTCCTAACTGGCTTCCTGTTCCTCCTTTGCTTGCCACGGCTGTGCTCCCCCAGGTACCTCAAAAGGGCCTTTCCCCAGCTCTGGTCCTACCTTCAAACCTCAAAAGGTGGCTTCGAAGGACCCCCCTTCTATGTCTTGCCTCTGGGCATTTGTCTGGCTCACCTCTGGATCTGGTAACCAACCATGATCCTGCTGGAGCTCCCCCTTAGTGATGATGCCACCTCCTCCAGGAAGCCTTCCCCACCCCAATCCAGCACCAGACACTTAACTGAGGGGAACTGTCCCACTCAGCACAGCACCCCAGAGACTGGATATGCAGTCAAGAGCAGACCCAGAGCGACGGCTTGCTCCCTTCCAAGAATAAGTGGACTACAAAACATTTGCCCCGGGTGCACTGGAACTTCCACCTTCCCTTTAAGTCTTTTATTTTATGAGTTCTTACAAAAGCGCAAAACAGGGACAAAACTGACAAAAGGACAAATCCTCAGCATCAGCCGGAGACCAGGGACATGGAAGGACAGGGGCCAGGTTGAGCCTCACCGGGTGTGTCGGGAGAGGTGGAAGGTCCCAAGGCTTCCAGGTGTGTTGGGTCAGAGGTGGGAGAGGCAGGTCACTTACAAAAATATATATATATATATACGTATGTATACTGTACACATCTGTATGAAGTGTCCTGTGCCAGGACAGAAGTCAGCGCAGGGTCAGTGAGTGGAGGTCACGGAACCCGGCGCACTCTCTCCTCTTCCTCCTCCACTTCCTCCTCCTCCTCCTCCTCGGACCAGCCTCTGCAGGGCTCAGGGGCTAGGCCAGCACGAACACTGCGGCGCGCGGTCTTCTGGGGAGGAAGGGGAAAGTAAAAGTTCAACTCCAACCTGTGGTGGGCAGAGGGCAGAGGCACTGGGCACCACTCAGTTAAGAAATCCCTGGGGAAAGGAAACACATCTATCTAGAGGAAAGATTTACCAACTTTTGTCTGCATCGAGGAAAATCAAATCAAATCAAATCAACCCTGGCATGTGGACGCAGGAGACAGGCACTAGCTAACCACAGCGGACCCTGTAGCACGGGCCATGCGCTGGGAGGCGGGCTGAACGCTTGCCCAGCTTCCTCTGGTCCTGCCACCAGCCCAGGCAGGCGCTGCATGGCCCACAGTGTGGGGCACTTCACCCCTCCACCACCTCCTGGGAAGCACGGGTCCACTGAAATGGCTCATCTTGGGCAAACCATCTGCTTTACCAGGAGCAAATGCCCTCAAGTGAACGAGCATAAGGAAAAGGAACTAGACAGTACTGAGGGAGAGACAGAGCTCAGGCCTCATCGGCATGCACAAAGGGGCACCATCCCAGGGCCCCCACTACGGCAGCGCAGGGCTGCCCCCAGGGAGTGCCGGCCATCGCCACAGCTGTCCTGCAGCTCCGGCTCCTAGCATGGCTCTATTGACCCTGAGGGCAGAGCCTCTTTCTCCACCCGCCTTTCCCTTGGGGCCTACCCCCAGGTCCTGCCGGCTCCCTGGGACCACGGCAGTGGCTGCCCTCAAGAGGGGTCACATGGTTAGGGAGGGTCCCTGGGCCCAGAAGCGTACCTGCCCCTTGTGCCCCTCAGAGAGTCTGCTGTGCCATCTTCCTCTGTGAGGAGAGAAGTGTGAGAGGCTCTAGTGCCTGAAGTGTCTCCCCACCCACGCTGCCCCCAACAGGAGGGCATGGGAGGTTCCCTCTTGAGGACTCAAGAATGCCCAGAACAGACATTGGGTACAGAGATCCCTGAGGACAGAGACCACGCAGTGGGGATGTTCAGCTTTTCGGAGCACAGCTGAGGCCCTGCGGGCCAGGGACAGCTTTGTCTCTGTAGGTGCTGAGTGCCCCACTCCCCCACTGCGCCCCTCTACAGGTGAGCAGCCACGATCACCTGTGAGGCAGACAACTGCGGGCTTCCTACAGCAGGGTCCCCACTGGTGGGGCACACGCGTTCCAGGGAGCACTGGCTTCCTCTCTCACCTGGAAGCTGCCCAGCCTCCCTGTGTCCTGGGGGTCTCCCCCTCCCCCCGCCCCGGGCACGTCCTTCCTCCCCACAGACAAGGCAGGGCCACGGCCGTGACTTCTCCACGTGCAGACCTTGTCCTTCTTTGAGGTGGTTCATCTCCAGTGTTGTGACTCGCCACCCCCACCCCCGGCTCTGGCTCCCGTCCTCCTGACAGGCACAGGAGGGGGCTGGCCCCAGTCACCGTGGGACTGGGTGGGGTCCCTTTCCCAGCCGGAGACCCCTCAGGAACGCACTTTACCTTCTTCTTCTTTTTCTTCAGTGACTGCGAGTCAGGGTCTTTGGTTGAGGCCTTTTTGGCTTTCTTCTTCTTTTCCTTTTTCTCCTTGTCTTTCTTTTCTGAGGGAAGAAAGTAAACTTCCTAAACAATAGGTGTCCAGCCTAAGCGTTGGGGTCAATGTCAACAGGTGTACAGCCAAGCGTTGGGAGACACGCAGGGCGGGTCTCCTGGGATCCCAGAAGTCATTCCTCCCACTGTTGGGTCCCCAGGTCTCCCCACACCCCGGAGAGCCATAAAAACAGGCCCACGGACCTGTGACCACCTGCCCTGGCCTCATAATTTCTGCCCCATCATGGGCCACCTGGAGTACCACTATTTTTCTTTAACTCACTTTTAAAAACTTGTACATGCTATTTAAGACACTCTACCTGTAAGGTGGGAATGAAATATCACTGAACGCCCGGGTTAAACGAGGCCCCACTGCACGCAGTCTAGCACAGAGGTCAGTGAGGGGCGGGGTGTGTGTGTGGGGGCAACGCTGTGTACGAGTGTGTGCCCCTGCGGGGTGCAGGTCATGCCCTGTAGCCCCGGGGTCTCCCTGGCAGTGTGGGCCCAGGGGCTCTGGCGTCCAGCTCCAGCTTTGCTAATAGCTGCCTACCATGACCCCGTACAAACTACTTCCCAGCCTCCCCTCAGGTGCCGAGCAAGGGCCCACCCATGTGGTGACAGACAGTCCTGAGCAAGCCCGGGGAAGTGCGCCAGGCTGCGGTCGACCACTTACTCTTGTCAGACTTTTTTTTCTCCTTGTTCTGTGGGTTGGCTTGTTCTCCACCCTCAACCTTCACCATCTCCGGCTCCCCTTCTGCCTTGTTCTTGGCCCTTGGGGAACCAAGAGCCTCCTTTTCTTTCTGCTCCTTACTGTCACCACTTGCTGTGTGTCTCTTAGATTTCCCCTTGGTAGTCCTGGGGGCCTTTTCTGAGCAAACAGCACCCTCCCTGCCCTCCCTGGCCACCAGCGGCTTCTTCTTCTTGCTCTTGGGGGCCCTGGCAGCTGCCTGGTCCCCCGACAGCTTCCGCTTGCGGCTCTTCTTGCTGCTCTCCTTGGTGGCATCTGTCGCCTTCTTCCTCTCCTGCTCCAGCAGCTCTGCCAGGACCTTTGCCACCGAGGCCTGGACCTGGGCCTCGCTCAGGGGCAGGGGCTCACTCAGGAGGCGCCGGGTGATGTCGTTCTGCAGGGCCAGCACTGAGGCTTGGAGGCTCCCGGCTCCCTTCCCGGGCTTCTGGGGCTTCTGAAGCGTGGCGCCAGGCTCTCTTCTGCCTACAGAGAGAGGACTGTGACATGGGTATGGGAGACGGGAGCCAGGCCTCTCATGTTACAAGAGCCAAGGGGACCCAGGGACAGGACCAGACTCCTTGGATAACAGTCACTCTCCTCCCCGTCCTGGGTCACCTAGCTCACGCCTTTCCATCACCTTTTAAGTTCTTTGCTCTGTCCCCTCACTCTAAAACCTCAAGTTCGGGCTGGGATGGAACACGACTCTAGAATGTTCAGGAAAGGGCCTGAAATCCATTAGCACAACGGAGGCCAGACGGGAGGGAGAGGCGTTGCCTAGCCAGGGGTCTAGGGCCAGGAAGCAGGAGGCCTGGGTTCTGGCTCTGCCTACCACCAACTTGCTCTAGGACCCTGCTCCTCCCACGGCCCGTTTCCCTGTTTGTAAAAATGAGGCGCCAGACGAACAGTGAGGCCCTGTTCTACACTGTAGTCACAGAAACGTGACAGCCGTGCAGCCATTCAACTCACGTCCCTCCGAACACAGCGAGCCCCAGCCCTTGCTGCCCAGGAGTCCGGGCGGCTTGGGGCTGCTGGGTGCAGTGCGAGCACACGTGGCCGCTGACTAAGCAGGTTTGCTGCCTGCCAGAGTGACTTCTGGTGCAGCCTTTGTTTAGAATCCTCCACGCCTCTGCTCTCTTTTGGTAACTGTGCTGACTACACGTGTGAAAACACCCTCCACAGCCACCTCTAAAATGTCGGCTTGTTGCTGCCGCCTCTCACAGAGAGGACGCCGGGGACACGAGTGAGAAAAGACTCCTCTGCCGACCCGGCACCGGGCAAGCCACAGCCAAAAGCTTAAGGACCGTGGGGCCGTAGCACTGTCCCATACCACCCAACTTCCCCGAGACTGGCAGGTCCCACTCCCTGCGGGCCCTGGGGCACAGCCCTTCCTGGCGCTGGGCCCTGAGAGTGCTCGGTGGTCTGGCCCGCAGGGCACCCTCAGCAGAGGGTGCCCAGGACAGACAGAGCTCCACTTCACTCCTTCGGTGCTTCCCAGCAAGGGCAGGAGTCAGGCGGTGGGGAAACTGAGACGGGCACGTTGGCCCTGATGACCTCTTTCCCCACAGCCCGCGTCTCTGCTTCCTGTTTACAAACACCCACAACGCTAAGGTTGGGGAGCCCCTAGAGCAGTCTCAGGTGTGCCCACCTGAGAGGCCCACCCCTTGGCTCTGGCAGGGTCAGGGTGGCGGATGCCCCAGGCTGGATGCCACAGGCATTCCAGCCGGCCCCTGAGATAGCAAGTGACTACTTCCTGTGTGTGCCACGCCTGGACACAGAGGGGACGCAGCACCCCTGCCCTGTGCAGTCATGATACCGAGGCTGCCAGCAGCCAGGGGCTTGTGTGAGGCTTTAGAGAAAGTCAGTCCATCGCCTGGGACCTTCACCACGTACTAGAGACCTCCCTGACGTGGCTCCTGTCCCTTGTCTGCACTCCGACTCCCCAGGCCCCATGCCAAGAGCCCACGTGTTAGGGAGAAAGGCCAACAGGGCCAGCCGGAGAGAGCCAAGGCCTGTACTCCGCAAGTCACGGTGCGCTTCTGCTACGGCGGGGTCTCCCTACCAGGTGCACCAGCGCCCCTGGGCTCCTGGGCGGCCCCAGACCAGAGGACCCAGGCCTCACTTGGAGAAGCCCTGGTGACAGACACAACCACGTTGGTGAGACTATTTCTGAGGGAGGGAAATAAGGAGGCCACTGCCTTGTCCCTCTGTGTCCTGCTGTGTCCCCCAACTTACCTGTTTTAGGGGACATGGTGTCTGCTGCTTGTTGCGGCCTCACTTCCTGCTTGCTGTCCAGGGCATCACTGGAGGCCGGAGGAGAGGAAACCGAGGGATTGCAGTCTGGCTTGGGAGTGGCCTTTGCAGCCTGGGAATTGGCTGGCGTCAGCCCAGGGGTCACATAACCTGAGAGGAGAGACTGAAGAAGCCCACTGTGAAAGAGGCCGGGACCGCACCCCACCAGTCCGCGTGCAGCCTACTATGGAGCAGCCGGCCCTGCGACCCCTGAGCTCGAGGCTGGCCCCCTTGGCCCGGGTCGTGGGGACGCTGGCTCTTCATGTGCACCTCCTGTGCTATTTTAACGAGCACAGACTTCAGACAGGCACATTTAAAACGGAAATATTCTTATTACTAATGCAAGTGGAAAATCACTGGCGCTTGCCATGTGCAGAGGATAACCTTAAAAGAAATCCCATCTGTTGAGGGCTGTTTTTATCTGGGAATCACCTCACGTCAGGGTGCAGACTCCTGGAGTCTGCTACTCATGGCTTTATGCAGAAACGGAGCCTCGAGGCAGGAGACAGCGTGGCTCCACACGGACAGGACCCTGCTCAGGGTCCCTGGGAGAAGGGCCGGACCTCTCACCTGGGGCTCCCGAGGTTGCCAGCCCTCCCCCTTGCAGTTACCTGGGAGGGTGCCACCACCTCCTCCTCGCTGGATTCTGCTGTGGTCTCCTCCACCAAGGTCTCATTCCTGGGGGGTGCTGGACCTGCTGGGGGAGCACAGGTATCCTGTTGGGCGTCCTAGGTGCCCCCTGCCGGCTGGGTCAGGCAGAGCCCTTGGGGTGGCCGGGCCCTCTGTATGTGCCTCACCCTACCGTCCACAGTCACAGCATTCCAGGTGAGACACCTGAATGCCACGGTCCTCCGTTCTGATCGCCGAAGCCCACTTCCCCTTTTCTGCTTTTCTGGGGTCGGGGGGGCCGGCCCTGCACTTTGGCGGGGCTGGATATCGAAGCCTGACTGCAGCGTTGGGAGTGGTCCGACAGAAGCACCAGAGGGTCTCTGACCAAGTCTGGACTACCTTCCTCAAGAGGTTGTACTGATGGGGAAACTGAGGCCCAGTGTGGGATGACTAGGCCAAGTGGGCAGAACTACCGGAGACACAGAGCAGAGGCCTAAGTGCAGACCTCCACCAGGCTACCGCTCCCCTCCTAGGCCCACCCACCCTTTCCTCCTGAGACCCTCACCTGGCCTGTGGGTCAGCAGGGCCACCTGGGGCCCCTCAGCATCCTCCTCGCTCCCTGAAGAGCTGCTGTCACTGTCGCTGCCACCTGAGGTCCCAGATGCCTTGGTCTTGGGGTGTCCAGAGGGAGGGGCTGTGGCCGGCTGGACCGCAGGAACCTTGGGTTTTCTTAGTTTGCTGGCCTTCGCAGGGGTGCTCTGGAGATTCACCACAGGGACTGTTCCCAGAGCACTGTCGACCTAATTTGGTGAAAGGAGAAAGTGGAAGGAAAAATTAGGGAAAATGAGATCTGATGCTTACTGAACACCTCAGTTACGGGCCAGACGTCGGGCGGGCTGCTGCACACACAGGCCTCGCTTCCCCCTCCCACAGCTCTCTTGGGTGGCAGCTGTGGCCTGGGGACGTGAGCGCACACATGTGCTGAGCTCGAGGGGCAGGTCAGTGCTGATGCTGCAACTCGGCCCCTGCCTGGACCTCCCTTCTGCCCTCCGTGGCTCTGATCCCTGTCCCTGCAGGGGAGGGCCTGGGCCCCGGGCTCCCCAGCTCACCCCACTGGAAGACGGGGCTTTGGCGGCAGGAGGCTGGGCCTCATTGGCTTTCTGCACAAGGACCTTTAGGGCGGCCTGGGTCAGCGGGAGGTTAGCCAGGTTCTTCTTTGTCACCTGTGGACAGCCAAAGGCGGCCCTGAGACTCCTGGGTTCTCAGGTGTCAGTTCTGCTACCCCCGGTCAGATTCGCCTTGCTGGGCTGGGAGGGGACCTGTATCTGCAAGGAGCCGTGGGGCTGGAGTGGGGACTGAGGGGCGGGGGTCACAAGGGCCATGCCACCATCTGGGCAGGAAATGGTGCTAGGCTCTGGGTGATGAGCTCATCACACCATTTTCAGAGGCTCCATACACATGCCCGGGGCCCATCACTCAGTTGGAGCCTCCACTGGGGACAAGTCTCTAGCCCGGTGGCTGCAGCAGCCTCCTCAACAGTCTCCTTCATGCCACTCCTGCTTCCCACACCCACCAGCAATTAGGGAGAGAGGGCTGGGTATGCCTCCTCGACGTACAGCCCCTGGCCCCCAACTGCCTGGCAGCAGCCCTGCAGCCCTTGCCCCACACTGCTTTCTCTAGCTCTCTGATCCCTACACCCTTCTCCAGAGGGTCCCTGCACCTGGGTTCCCCTGCCTGGAGTATGCCCCTGCTTGCTGGCTGGGCTGCTGCTCCTGCCTCCCCCACCCCTCCTCGGGGAGGCCTTCCCAGCCTGTCTGATCTGCAGTCACCCGCCCCCCATTGTTCACCAGCTAACACTGCTTCCTTCCAGTCACCCACCAGCTAGTGAGCACTTGTTTATTGATTTCCTTCATTTGTAGCCACCACTGGGCCTCTTGTGGGAACTCCGAGGGAGCGGTGACCTCCCTGTCTTGTCCCTACTACGTTTCCAGTGGCTGACACGGACAGAGGCTCAGCACCATCTGCTGGCCGAGTGGATGTAGTGCCTACAGCCCAGATACCCACTCAGCTGTGAGGAGCCCCTGTGAACTGGGGGTGCCCCATTCCTGCTTGGCCTCCCCCACACTCTCTTGTCATCTCCAAGAGACAGGTAAACAAACTGGTGCGGCCCCAAGAGCAAGAGACTGGAAACCATCAGCTCTCCTGGCCTGTTTTTGGATTCAGGCAGAACCAAAGAACAGTGCACTGCCAATGATGAAGGCTGGGAAACTATGTCACTACTATGAACAGTGATAAAGGACCACTTTTATCCTCAGCATCTCAAGACAGGGAGGGAAAAAACAACCTCCACCAAACAAAAGCCCAACCATGTTGGAAGGGCTGGTGAGGGACTCACGGGCAGCATGCCTTGTGCCACGTTCCCAGAATGCCATTCTGACCACTCCAAGGTCACCTGAGAGCTTGATTTCCACCAAGGTGCACCTCTGGCGCAGCCAGAGGGTGGGAGGGCTCTGGCTGTGAAGAACGGCTACCTCTCCAGTGGCACTGGGTGTGGGAACGTAGGGGGACGAGGGCAGGGTGCCCCCTTGCCTGCCACATACCTGAGTGGCAGGTGCCTTCTGCTTCTTGCCTTTGGTCACCTGACCAGACTCCTTACTGCTGCCGGCCCCAGCGCTGGCTCCGAGGGTCGTCCTTGGGTGGGCTGTGGGCACGGTCACCATGTTGGTTCTAACAGCTGAAATGGTGCGAGACAGGGTGCCCATCAGGACAGAGCCCCATGGCCTCCCCAGCTGCAGCAACACCCAATCTACCAGCCCTCCTGGGGCCCAGCGTGCTGCTCAGGGCTCATGCAGGAGAAGCCTGTGTGGTGTTCTCCCCAAGACTTCCAAGCAGGAGCTGGCATATCTCTTGGTCAGAAGGCCCAGGGAGGTCACATGGCTGCTGGGGTGGTGACCCTGGCTTTCTCCTTATCCCCTCCCCACACTCCAGTTGTCTGCGCTGCTCCCCCTTGGCTGGCCTGGCTGCTGAGACTGTCCGCGCAGTTCAGACGGTCTCTCATGAGGATTGCCATGGCCGCCTGCAAAGGCTCAATTACGCACTGCTCGCTGTCGTGCTACATACAAAAGCCAAAGCACGGCCCGGACAGAACCCTCGGCTTCCTCCGACACGGCCCTGGCAGAAAGCACAGCACACCCATGCAGGGACTACTTTGCAGCCAGCAGGAACCATGATGTACGTATGTGATGCCACAGCATTAGCAAGTAAAGAGTATGGAGCACATGTACGGCATGGTCTCACTAAAAACATGGAAGTATAGCTTAGGTTTTTGTAAAGTGATCAGTTATAAAATGTTAACAGTAATTATTCCAGCAGGATTATAGGTAATGTTTTTCTTTTTGCACTAGTCTGTATTTCTAAATTAGCCTACCAAAACTAGATATTAATGTCCTCATTAAAGGGTGTCATAAAAATAATAGTAATTCACCATTTTCTTGCTATTACTGGTAGAATCACACATTCGCAAACATCAAATCCCAGATGTGGTCCCGTCTCCTCCAGATGGATGGAATCCTCTGCAGTGTCTAGAGTTTACCTAATCCCCTTTACATGCCACCAGGAATGGGAGGCTTACCACCACCTCACAGCCCTCTCCATGTTCAGGCAGGCAGGCGTGACAAAGCTCATCCTTGGACCTGATCCCTGCCACATGTAGCCTCTGGTCTGAGTCCCGCCCGTTGGAACTGGTACGGAGAAGCCCTGGCAAATATTTCTCCTGAGCCAGCCCCTCACTGGATGAACCAACGCAGTGCCCACAGACCCTGTCCTAAGCCCCTCCTGACCAACTTGCTCAGTGACCCTGCTAGGATCCTTGGCCTCTGGGGCGTGGGCGGGTAGCCCCTCCCAGCTGAGCCAGGAGGCTGCAGCAGGAGACTCAGGCCTTGGTGGTGGGCCCCCCGCCCCGCCCCGCGCTCACCGGGAGTCAAGCACTGCGTGGCGGGGATCACGTCCTCATCCTCCTCATCCTCGCTCTCGGAGGAGGAGCTCCTGGCTGTGCTCTCCGAGGCCTGGGCCTTCCTCGGGGCGCCTGCAGCCTGGCCAGCTGGACTACGATTAGGGTCGACAAAAATCAGAGGGGTTTTAATCACCTTGAAAAACAAAAACAAAAAACACCCCCCCAGTGATTAAAGGCTGGGCCAGGGGGAGGGGAAGTGGGGCAGGGAAGGGTTTCACAAGGCAAGGGTCCTGAAACCTCGGGGCGGCTGGACAAAGGCCATTCCCGGCTCGCTGCCTGGGAGCCCGTCTGACCCTCACCACAAACCCCCAAGGTCTGCAGGTGGGAAAACCGCAGATCCGCTGAGGGAAAGGGAGCTGCCCGAGGCCACACAGCTGACCTCAGAGATGGATGCCTGCTGCACAATGACACACGTCCCCCTGGGGAGTTGTTGGGCCTCGCTGTCCCACCCCAGATTCCAACACAGCCTATTGAGTTGTGGCCCAGGACGCAGCAACCTGGCCGCGCCAACCCCGTGGCTTCAACAGATCAACTGCCCAGGGAAAGCTGACAGGTTTGCGCCCAGAGGCCCCAGAGCAGTGTGCCCGGCACCTGAACACACGCTTAAAACAAAAAGCATTCACGACGAAGGACGGGAGTGTCAACTTTTTAGGTGTGCTACTGTTGTGCTTTGAAAAGGTGACTGACTGAGGAGACTTTGGGTGAAAGGGCCAGCCCTGAGTCCAGGACTGCCCAAGCTGGGGAGGGCACGTGGGGGTTCTTCATCGGTCTGTCTGCAGGTGCGCTTTAAGTTTTCCGGTGAGACATTCAAAGGTGGGAAGTAACAGCTGCTCCCTGGCATTCTGCTGACCGGCCTGGGAACCACAGCCCCGGGGAGTGTGACCATGGCCCCGAGCCAGAAGTGGGAGCCTGCCGTCCGCTGCCCAAAGGTCGGGCCTGGGCCAAGTTCTGCTCCCTCTCGGGCCAGTGGGGAGACCAAGGGCAGCAGGAGGGAGCTCTGAGGTCTCAGTCTGGGACCCAGGTCTCCTACAGGCCCTAGCCTGCCCCCCTCCCGTAGCCTGACTCCACACCTCGCCCCCAGGGTGCTAGGGAGAAGTGAAAAGGAAAGCAGAGAGGCGCCACCCGAGGGTGGAAGCTCTGCTGGGCTCAGACCCATCCCACCCCTGCCAAACAGCCTCCCCCGCGGCTGCTCGGATCTGCCGCTTCCAGAGCCTTCCTGCCCACATGATGAAACAGAGAAGGATGGAAAGTGGGAGAAGGCTTACAGCTGAGGGAGGGGAATCTATATATATGCAAGAAGACAGAGGAACAGATTGTTGGGGACGAGGAAAGGCAACGAACCCACCAAGGCAAACAATAGCGTCTGGGATGTTAAAAGCAGCTCAGCAGCAAAAACTGCCTCCTCTTCATTCCACCGGCCCACGCTGCCCGCCCGGCCTCTGGGCTCCATGGGGCGGGTGGGGGGTGTGCAGTGGCACAAGGGGACCACGGCTGAGACCTGCTTCTGACCCCACGTCTGCCATGACCTCCCTGTGTGGTCAAGTCCCTGAGCTTTGTGCCTCAGCTTCCCACCTGTTAATAGCATCAGCCTGCGCTCACTCACCAGAGGAGCTCGATGCTTTAGAAACTGCAAAGCACAGTATACCCAGGGGGTGGTGATGAGGGCCCTCCTGCTGGGGTGGTTGAAAGGCTCATGGGAAGGCAAGGCAGCCTGAACACGGAGCTCTGCCTCCATGTGGGCAGCTGGGCAGTGAGGAACCGGAGGGAGCCAGGGACTCCCTTCCTGCTGTGAGTCTGACGGCTGCAGCATCAATCCTGGGGGCAGTGCTCACCTCCTCAGGTCAGGCTGAGTCCCTCACAGCCGTGCCCTCACTCCGGGTCTGTGGCAGAGTGAGGGCAGAGAACCAAGGAGCCCCAGCTGCTAACTCTGGGTGGGGGACACAGCCATGAAGGCACCCAGGGTGGCAGAGCTGTGGAGGGCAGCTCTTCTCCAAAAGCCTCTCTTGGAACCGTCCGGGGGCTGGCTAATAGGCCTGGACCAGCACCACCCCAGGGCACTGAGAAAACCCAGTCACTGGGACTCTCACCCTGGGAGGCAAGGGGACTGCAGCTCGGAGAGAGAGGGTTGGCGGCCCCCTCAGGGTGACCTGGGAAATGGGGCCGGAGCCAGGGCTGGAACTCAGCTCTGTGGGGACCGGCCAGGAGCTCCTTCCAGGGCTGACCATGCTAAGCCTCCGACTGAATCCCCTAATTCGGTTTCTTTCAGGCCTTTCTTCTTTTTTCTTTTCAGAAGATTTTTCACTTATTTTTAGAGAGAGGGGGAAGGAGGGAAGAAGAGAGGGATGTGAGAGAGAAACATCTATTGGTTGCCTCTAGCACGCCCCCAACTGGGGACCTGGCCTGCACCTGGGTATGTGCCCTGAACACTCATCCCACTGAGCCATGCGGGTCGGGCAAGGTCTTCCTCTTCTCTGCACTCAATCTGAAGCTTTGAGGGCAGGGCCAATGTCTTTCGTTTGGTAGGTATGCCAAGCCCCAAAACAGACCCCTACAGGTGGGGAGACTGAGGCACAGTGAGGAGGCTTGGGAAAGAAGCCACAATCTCCTATCCGCCTCCCAGCCGGGGGCTCTGCCCTCCACCCTAGCATCGATCAGTCTCTTTCCCCCACTGACAGGCTAATAATAAAAACAGAGCAAAACTTGCCCATAGAAAAGTGCTTGATAAAAGCACAGTAACGATAATAATCATAATTAGTGAGCTGGGCATTAAGGAGCTGCAAACCCCCCAGTTCGGAGGAGGCAGCAGGCCCCCAGGCTGTGCTTCTTCCCGGAATCCTCTGGGGGGAATGCACAAACTACGGGCTTTTTTCCTTCTTTTTAAATAGGGACTCCAGGATCTTCGGGACTAACGTACCAATTAAATGTTTCAGTTTAAGCATGATGTTCATTTTAATTGTGTTAGTCTGCCCCCGTGGAGAAGGAGAAGTGGCCCCCTCCCTCTCAGCTGTTTAGTGGAGGAGGCAGCCTCCGCTGAGGGCAGCGCCCCCACCCCTGCCCGCCTCAGCTCCTTCCCTGGAGAGGTGAGTGCTGATGCAGGGCCAGGGAGGGGTTGGAGTGCGGTGGCCTGGGTTCCAACCCCAGGTCTGTCCACTTGTTATCAGCGTGTCATAATGGGGCAGCTCACTTGCCCTCCCTGAGCCTCATTCCTTCCTCCTTAAAGTGGGAATGATGGAAGGAGCTATCCTCCCCAAAGGCTTGTTGTGGGGACTAAACAGTAACATGAGTCTGGGGCTTAGCACAGAGCCTGGCACACAGGAAGTGTTGGTAATGTTACTTGGTGTGGCTCGTGGTCATTTTTGCAACCTGTCTGCTGAGGAGAGAAAGGTGCGAGCAGCCCGCCACTGGGTGTGCAAGCAGCACCTGACCTCGCAGACGCACGGGTCAGCACGTGGTGTGACCCGACTGGTCTGGCAGTTGCAGGACTCCAACATCCCTGAGGGGCTTGGCAGAAGCTTCCAGGGGCTTGGGGTTAGAGGGCAAAGGGCAGAGCTCTCTGCCCCAAGGCCTGGAGTTCCCAAGGAAGCCTGGACACCAGCCCGGCAGACGTGGGCCTGTGAGCTGGGGAACCAGATGGGCTGGGTCCCTCCCTCGGGGCACACTCTGGGGAGGATGACCAAGCAGCAGAGCGTGTGAGGATGAGCACAGGTGCCGGAGCAGCTCTCAGGCCGGGCCCACAGGATAACGATAAGCCCTGCAGAGAGGACTGTGGGTCCCAAACGGGAAGCGGGGACACACGGGGTGGGATGGGGGCGCTGAGGACCAGTGTTTGCCCCTTCCCCAGTTTCTCATGGGACATGAGGGTTCCGGGAAATCCCTTTACTTCAGAGGGCCTTGATTCCTGATGGCAAACAGGCAATGCCACGCACTCCCAGCAGGCACAGGCTCCTGCTCCCTGGCGGAGTGCTGTGGGCCCGCGCCAGGGCACGGACTCAGGAGGGTGCCACCTTGCCAGTCCACAGCCAAGCGTCCTGGGCCTCAGCACGATTAGGTGTGCCCAGGGTCATGGGGCTGGTGGCAGAAGAGCCCGCTCTGACCCCACGCTGACTGGCTCTGAAGCCTGGGTGTTCAGCGGCACTCTGCCGCCCACCCCAAGGGGTTATTGTGATGCCGGATGTGGCAGAACAGAGGGAAGAGCTCTGCCGACTGTGAAGTGCTGTTTAAACGGGAACACTCTGCCCTTGACCCCAACTGGCCGCCAGCCCAGCTCTGAGCCCATGGTGTTGTTAGAGAGAAGGTTCTGCCCACCTGGCTCGCCGGCAGTTCCGCCTCGTCACTGCTCTCCGAGGACCCCCCAGCGTTCTTCTCTGGGGGTGCTGGGGCCAGCGCCTTGCTCCCGGTAGTTTTGGAGTTACTCTGCTTCTAAGGAGACAAGTACACGGGGAGGGGGGAGTCAGGCAGAGTGCAACCGAGGGACCGGCAACCACAGCCCTTGAGCAGAGACCCAGGGAAGGCAGCGAGGCCCCTTCCTACAGGCACCTGCTAGTGGTGGGGGAGGACACGGGACCGATGAACAGACACAGGGGCCGCTGGACCAGTGTGGCCCACAGCCACTGGACACAGAGGCCTTCACTTGCTCATCCCCCTGCCAGCACTGACTCTAAACTTGAAAGGAATGTATGAGTAAGACAAAACCTGGGGACTCAGTGCTATTGGCTGGGCATCTGCACGAGGTAACAGCCGGCTGGGGAGGGGCTGGGGAGAGGCTGCAGGGGTGAGCCAGTGGCCCCAGCACAGCTCACACTGGGTTGTAATGCCCTCAGGTAAAAGCGTGAGCTGGAGCTAGAGTTGGCTAAGGCTGGTGCCCCTGCCTGCTGGGCTGGCAAAGTGTGTGGGGAGGGCGAGGTGGAAGCTGTGGTCAGGGGCCTAAGGGGGAGGGAGAGGGCAGCTCCGCACTTTGCAAACGCCACTAAGGCTCCAGCATTCACTACTCAGCCCAGCTGGCAAAGTGAGGGCTAGGTGTCCAGTTCTCAAGAGAAGCTATAAGAGCCTGATTTGTATGTGTCACTTCCCAATTTTAAAATGGGTCAACTAAAATGCACACTGCAACCACCACGCTGGTGTCTTCCCTGCTGACAGAACTGCAGCTCTGTTCTGGTGGTTCCCACCCCAGGCTTTGGGGAGGGCAGCCCCTTCTCCCAGCCAATCCCGGGAACCGCAGGCCCTTCATCAGTGATAGGTGAGTGGCTTTGGGAGGGAGGAGGGTGAAGGGAGCTCGAGCCTTAGATCAAGAAGATAAGAGAGGGAAGGTGGGCTGGGGCTTTCCTAGCTCTTCAGGAGACACTGCAGCCCTGCTGTGACAATGAGGCAGGTGAAGCAGAGCTGGAGGAAATCGGGGTCACCAGCGATGCTGTGGTGAAGGAGCCACATGCACAGCAGCCTCACCCTGGGACTCGGCACACCAGGAGATAACCGATCCCCTTACCACCCAAGCTCTTGTGAATTAGGTTCACTTCTACAGATTAGGACACCCTGGCAGATACAGCAACTCATTCAAAACTTTAAAAAGAGGACTTCTGGCCAAGATGGAGGTATAGGTAGATACACTGTGCCTTGTCACACAACCAAAAGAAGGACAACAATTTAAAAACAAAAAACAACCAGTACTGACAGAAAATCGAACTGTATAGAAGCCCAACAACCAAGGAGTTAAAGAAGAAACATCTATCCAGACCGGTAGGAGAGGTGGAGATGGGCAGTCGCCGGGTGGAGAGGACTTTTGGCAAAGGCAGCAGCTGGTGGACCCGGCAGACCCACATTTACATGTGGATAAACCTGGAGGAACAACTGGGGAGAGAAACAGACCGCACAACCCAGGGCTCTGGTGGGGAAATAAAGCCTCAAACCACCAAGTGAAAAAACCTGTGGGGGTTAAGGCAGCAGTGTGAGAAACTCCCAGCTTCACAGGAGTTCGATGGAGAGACCCACAGGGTGTTAGAAAGTACACGAGCCCACCTACCCAGGAATCAGCACCAGAAGGGCCCACTTTGCTTGTGGGAAGCAGTGGACGTGACTGAAATCCAGCAGAGAGTAGAGCAAGTGCCCTTGTTCCCTCTCGGACCCCGTCCCCACATACAGTGTTACAACCCAGCAACAGGGTTGCCCCACCCTGGTGAACACCTAAGGCTCTGCCCCTTACCACGTAACAGGCGCACCAAGACAAAAAACAAAAAACAAAAAAAAAAAACGGCCCAAATGAAAGAACAGATCAAAGCTCCAGAAAAAATACAAGTAAGCAATGAAGAGATAGTCAACCCATCGGATGCAAAGTTCAAAACACTGGTAATCAGGATGTTCACAGAATTGGTTGAATTTGGTCACAAATTAGAGGAAAAATCGAAGGCTATGCTAAGTGAAATAAAGGCAAATGCACAGGGAACCAATAGTGCTGGGAAGGAAACTGAGACTCAAATCAATGGTGTGGACCAAGGAAGAAAGAAACATCCATCCAGAAAAGAATGGATGTCATCACGACCAAGAATTTTAAAAAATGAGGAGAGACTTAGGAACCTCCAGGACATCTTTAAATGTTCCAACATCTGAATTATAGGGGTACCAGAAGGAGAAGAGGAAGAACAACAAATTGAAAACTTATTTGAACAAATAATGAAGGAGAACTTCCCCAATCTGGCAAAGGAAATAGACTTCCAGGAAATCCAGGAAGCTCAGAGAGTCCCAAAGAGGTTGGACCCAAGGAGGTACACACCAAGGCACATCATAATTACATTAGCCAAGGTAAAAATGAAGGAGAGAATTCTAGAAGCAGCAAGAGACAAGGAGACAGTAACCTACAAAGGAGTGCCCATAAGACTGTCAGCTGATTTCTCAAGAGACCTCATAGGCAAGAAGGGGCTGGAAAGAAGTATTCCAAGTCATGAAAGGCAAGGACCTACATCCAAGATTACTCTACCCAGCAAAGCTTTCATTTAGAATGGAAGGGCAGATAAAGTGCTTCTCAGAAAAGGTCAAGTTAAAGGAGTTCATCATCACCAAGCCCGTATTATATGAAATGTTAAAGGGGCTATCTAAGAAAAAGAAGATAAAAAATATGAACAGTAAAATGACAGCAGACTCAGTTATTAAGAACCACACCTAAAACAAAAACAAAAGCAAACTAAGCAAACAACTAGAACAGGAACAGAATCACAGAAATGGAGATCACATGTGGGGTTATCAGCAGGGGAATGGGCGGGGGAGAGAGGGGGAAAAGGTACAGAGAATAAGTAGCATAGATGGTAGGTAGAAAATAGACAGGGGGAGGTTAAGAATAATATGGGACAGGTAGAAACTCAAGAACTTATAGGTATGACCCATGGACATGAACTCAAGTGGGGGAATGTGGGTAGGGGGAGTGTGCAGGGTGGAGGAGAGTAAAGGGGGGAAAATGGGACAACTGTAATAGCATAATTAATAAAATATATTTAAAAAATAAAATAAAATGTTAAAAAAAAAGGAAGCTGCATAAGCCAAAATATGGCCGGGGCAACGAGGCCCCCAAAGTGGCACTGGGAATAAGCCCCTGGCAGCACCTGCTGCCCGACAGCTGGCCTTTGCTGATCCCAACTGACTTCATGCACCGTCCCCGGCACACACTTGCACCCCCGCCCCGCCTGGCACCTGGACTGCCTGTCTTCACTCGGGGTCTGGTGGGCTCCAGGTCTCCCTTCCAGCTCCGCGCTATCATCTCCTCTTCCGGCCTCTCAAAGGCTGTTCTCCCAGCTCCATTAGACAGACCCTACCAGAACATTCTCCGAAAATCCAGTCACCTTGTCTTGCCCTACAGACTGTAAGCTCCTTGGAGTCAGGGCCACCATCTTTGGTCCTTTCATCTCTATCAGCAAGACAGAGGGCCCACCAGTTGGCTGATGCACGGACACGGAGAGTAGTGCTAGGAGCACTTCACAGCTCCTCGGTGCTTGTTTTGCTCATAGAGAACAGATCTAACAGGGGGTGGAGCTTGGCCTGGCACGGGGACTTCCAGCTTTCCTTCAGAAACGGAAGATCTAGCTGCACAGAGGGTACATTTCTACAAGGTCACAAGTGTCTGGAGTGGACAGAGACCGCCTCTTGGATGGGGAAGGGCTCTCCAGTTTGCTCCGGCTGCCACCACTCCCTTCTGTCTCTCCTGACACCATGGCTCAAGGCCCGCTGCCACTTGTCCCCTCTACTAGGCTTGTGTCAATCATCCCCATTACACACCTGAGCCCAGTGAGTCCTAGAGTTTGTTACTGTGAACTCCAGCAGACAATGGGCCCCTGCTGCTTTCTGCAGGCAGACAGGGAATCACCCCAGTAAAAGCCAGGTCTTCATTCCCTCTCCCTGAACCCCGGGCTTCACGGTAAGCTAGACGAGCTCTCCCTGGGGAGATGCACAGGCTGACATGAGGTCCCAGGCCCAGGAAAGGGATGTGACTCCCTCCGGCTCCCCAGGCTCTTGTGGTGCCCGCACCACCATCCAAGCCTCCCCATGGCTCTCTGACTGTGACGTCTTTGCATTCTTGGCCTCATGTGCCTTGGCAGGAGTTTCTGGCCTAGCCTTCCTTGGGGCTGGTGTCTACTCAAACGGTGGAGGCCTTGGTAGACAGGGGAGCACTTAGGACACTTTTCTTCGGGGAGGCGTTGGTTTGGGGAAGTTTGACAGCAGGTGTCCCCGAGGGGACATGGAGGCCTTCCTGGAGTCCGAGCCTCACTCTGGTCCCCTTACCCGCCCAGCCCAGAGCCCGAGTTCTGACCGAGGTGGCGGCGGCTCGGCACTGCAGCCGCTTCCTCATCAAGTCTCACCTGAGCGGGCGTCCCGGCTGCCGGCGTCTCCCCGTCACTGTCCGAGTCCTCGCTGCTGCTCTCTGAGTCCTCCTCCTCCTTCCCAGCCTGGGTGGCTGTGGGTCCTATCTTCCCAGCGGGCATCGGGCCAGCCCCTTTCCTGGGGGACCCCTTGGTGGGAGCCGAGGTGGTCCTGACCTGGGTGGTCTTCCCTGGAGGCTTTGCCTGGGGTGACAGAAACAGAATCAGGAAAGGGATCAGAGGGACACAGGAGATGGGTGGCACATGCGCGGTTGTGCTGTGGGGGGCTCTGGACACAGAGGGGAGGTACAGGGCTGCTCTCCACCCACCCCAAGCCTCACCTGAGTGGGTGCCGCATCCTCGCTGTCTGTCTCTTCCTCACTGCTCTCGGAGTCACCTTCCACCGGCCCTGGGGCCTGGCCCCTCCCCGAGCCAGCACTGCTCTGGGGCGTTCTTGCTGGCAGCTCTACCTGAATTTTGAGAAAGCAACAGTACTGGGGAAAGAAGTGGACAGCAGAGCTATTTTCAGGGTAAGCCCCACCCACGGTGTGATGGCGGTGAGGCTGCGTCTGCCTGTGTGGGGCCCTTGTCCGGGCTGGGGCCACGTCTCGGCCCTTCTCTCCACCCCAACCCCAGGCACCTCCTGTGGCTTCTGGTCCCACTTGCCTTGGCCGGGGACCCCTGTTTGGCTTGAGCAGCCGCAGTGACCCCCTTCCCGGGAACTGATGCTGCCCCTTTGGCTGAAGCCGCTCTGGTGGAAGCTGGGCTGACTTTGGTCTGAGGGGCTTTCACTGAGGCCTCCACCTGGAAGGAAAGGGAATTATGGAAGGCAGAAGGTGAGATGCAGTGTGACAGTCAGCCCTGGACCATGATTCTGGAGCCAGACGCCCGAGTCTGGGTTCCAGTGCTGCCATACGACTGCTGCGAGAGCCTGGGCAGACCATTTGATGTCACGGGTCTCAGTTCCTCCTCTGTAAAACAGGGATAACAACAAGGCCCATCCGCAGGGCTGTCGTGAGGGTTAAATGAGAGTTTTGCAGGATTTCACAGCTCCGGGTGTGTGATAAGCACTGAAACTCATTCCTGTGAGCACTTTCCTTAGTGTCGTCGATCACAGAACTATGCAGAGCAAAGGTTTGCTAGGCTCCCTTTCGGCTAGGTGGACGTGTGATGAAGTTCTAGCTAATGGAATGTAAGTTGAGCACAGATCCGACTTTCTTACACATGTAGGAAACATGTGTCTTCTTCCTTCTGGCTGGCTGGGATGCTGAGGTAGTGGCCGGAGGGTACGCAGCCAGTGTAGTCTGTGAGGTAGGAGCCAAGGACTGGGGATGGCAGAACATGATGCCAAACCATTGCTGTGTGAGTTTTTCTTCAGCTTAACCTGATGCTCACTGAGCCTAGGGAGTTCCCCAGACACCTGCAGGGCCCCCAGCAAGTACAGACCCTGAAATGACAGCAATAAAGAACAAACTCCTTGACAGGCAGGGAAAGCAATCCCTGCTGACGTGAGGCAGAGGAGCAATCTGGCAGCACCACAAGGCCCTGCCTCCGCCCGAGATGTCATTTGATCGGGGACAGAAGTCCTTCACACCCCAGATGCCCTCACCCACCTGGGACGAATGAAGTGAAGAGTCAGGACTTGAAGAAAGACAAGCCCCTAAAGCACAGACTGGATGACTCAAGGCCCAGGTGCCCATCAGCACAGCTCTCAAGCCGTCCGCAGGGGGGCGGTGTCTTTTACGCAGACAGAACGAGGACTAACCTGACCTCACAGATGTTAATGGACTTACGGAGACTGAAATCATATAAGACGTGCTTCAGCTACCATGAGATTATCCCAGATATTTGGAAATTACCCTATTTCGAAACCCAAAGCTCAAAGAATAAAAATAAAAATGAAATCATTTTAAAATTCATGGGATGAAGCTAAAATAGTCCTTAGAGGGAAATTCGTAGCTTTATGTACTTACATCGGAAAGGGCTAAAACCAAAAATTTAAATGCCACCTTAAGAAGCCAGAAAAAGAACAAATCAAAACCAAAGTAACCCTGGCCAGTGTGGCTGAGTGGACTGGAGTGTCGTCCTGTAAACAGAAAGGTCATGAGTTCGATTACCTGTCAGGGCACATGCCCAGATTGCAGGTTCGATCCCTGGTCGGGGCACATATGAGAGGCAACCAACTGATGTTTATCTCTCACAACCATTTCTGTGGCTGGAAAAGTTTTAGCCAAGATGTGGCAGAAGAGCCCTGGCTAGTGTGGCTCAGTGGACTAAGTTCCTGCCTGTGATCCAAAGGGTTGCTGGTTCGATTTCCAGTCAGGGCACATGCCTGGGTTGTGGGCCAGGTCCCTAGTAGGGGGTGCATGAGAGGCAACCACACACTGATGTTTCTCTCCCTCTCTTTTTCCCTCCCTTCTCCTCTGTCTAAAAAATAAATAATAAAACCTTAAAAAAAAAGAAAAAGATGCGGCCGAAGAAAGTGAGAAAGGCAAATGGCTTCTGCGACAGGCACCGTGGGGCCGAGGCCCAGCTCTGACTCTCACTGGGTGGCTCAGCTGGAGCACGTCACCGAACACCCGCCCTTCAAACTCCAATCTCTGTCTCCGGAAACCAATGCAAATGAACACCTATCTCATAGTAGAGGTGGGAGGCTCCGATGGGAAGAGACTGGCACGCTGATCCTTGCTCTGGATTGTGTCCGCAGCTCGGAGAAAGGGGATAGGAAGGAGCCTGTTGGGCTGAGACTCTGGAAGGGCACATGCGCAGTTTAAAACCTCAGTAGCGAGATCATAGGAACTTGGGTCCCACAAGGTAATAGTAGAGGGGAACCAAAAAAGTCCATAGAAATGTGTGCTCTGGTACAGGGAAAAAAGAAATGACTCATTTCTGAGTGATTATTGGGGGGAAAAAAGCAACAATTAAAAATAATGAACAGTGGGTGGGTGAGCGCAAGGAGGGAGCGATCTTCACCTCGCCCAGTTCTCCCAGGCTGGGAGTCGCCTGGATCCTGGGGCACAGCAGCCTGGCCGCCCTCACTGGGACGAGAGCCGGCTGTGTGCAGGACCTTGCTGGGTGTGATAGGTAAGAATGTGCTAAATTCTCAACCCTGCGAGCATTCAACTCACAGAAGAGAACACAGAGGCTCTGATGGATTACACTGCTTTTCAGGGCCTTGAGCCCAGGGGCCAACCCCCGCTGTTCACCGCTGCCACACTGCAGGGTGGTCCCCCCAGAGTGCTGTGCCTGGGGCAACTCACCCAGACCTGGCGCTCTCCCTCCCTGGGCCCGTCACAGGCTGGGGTTGCTCTGAGCACTCCATGTCACGGGGCCAACTCAGTCCAGTTTAGATGCCACTTCTTCCAAGTGGCCTCACCTCCTAAAAAGCCCCGAGATGCGGTCCCTGGGCTCTGCGAGCCCAGGCAGGCGCTCTCTCTCTCACCCTGTCACACCATGCTGGGATAATCTGTGTGCATGCCCACGCTGCCCTTCCAGCCTGGGAACTCTGAGGGCTGGGGCCACAGGTGCCCTGGGCAGGAGAGCACCTGGCAGATGGGGTTCCCAACAGAGCCTATGGGAAGCACAAGGAACCACCCCAGTGGGGGCTCAAAGGCCACACAGGAGACAGAGTGAACAACAGGGAATGAATGAGGCTGCGCTGAGGCCGCAGGAGACTTCTGCACACTGGGGACAAGAGCAGAGCCCAGCCCAGCCCTTCCTCCCTGCTGTCCCAGGCGCTGACGTGGGTGGGACGGGCTGGCTTCTCCTAGGTCTCACCTGTGCCGGAACCGAGGCAGCCTCCTCGCTGTCTGATTCTTCCTCACTGCTCTCTGAGTCCTCAAGCGTCTGGGCATTGACCTGGGCCACCGCAGATCCTGCCTTTCCAGGGAGTATCTGGGCGGTCCCTTTCCCTGAGGGCCCTTTGGTGGATGCTGAGGCTGCTTTCGCTGGGAGGCTTTTCCCCACAGGCTCAGCCTAGAACAGCGAGGAAGAAAGCCATGACTTGGGAACCCAGAGGACCACGAGCGGACTGGCCCCGAGTCAGCCAAGCACACTGGGCCTCACCTGTCCCCCAGCTGTGACAGGAGCTATCTCTTCCTCACTCTCTGATTCCTTGCTGCTTGAAGAGTCCTCCTTTGGCCTCTGGGTGCCCTTGGCCACAGCTGTGGATGGTGTGCCGGCTGGTGAAGTCACTGTTCCTGCTTTCCAGGGGGCTGGTGGGCCTACTTGTCCTGGGGGGGTGCTGGCAGCCGCAGGGGTAACAGGCGTTCCCTTCCTTGGGGAGGCCTTGGTGTGAGGAGTTTTCATAGCCAGTTTTGCCTGAGGGGGACACAGAAGTTAGAAGCCAGAGAAGGATCCTGGATTCTGAGCCTCCACCTGTTCAAAGGTGAAGCTCACTGCCATCCTTCCCCACAGCTCCCCGTCGAGCCAGCCAGCGGGGGCCACTTATGGTCCAGCTGGGTTGTGGCCTCACCTGGGCTGGAGTCATGGCTGCAGACACCTCCTCCTCACTGTCTGATTCTTCCTTGATGCTCTTTGAGTCTTCCTTGGCCTTTTTGACCTTGACCTGGGTGGCTTCAGGCCCTGCTTTCTGAGGAGGCCCCTTGGTGGGACCTGAGGCAGATCTGACCTGGAGCACTTTCCCAGATGACTTTGCCTGGAATGAGACACACGGCATCAGGGGAGGGAGCCCAGAGCACGCCTGCGTGCAGGCACAACAGACTAAGAGGGCAAACCATAACTGCATACAGGGCAGGGTGGGGGCAGCTCCAGCACTGGGGGCGCAGCAAGGAGCCTTACAGGCAGGGGCCTCACCTGGGCTGAGGCCACAGCTGTTGGGGCCTCCCTGTCGCTGTCCGACTCCTCCTCACTGCTGCTCTCCGAGTCCTGCTCCTGCTTCCAGGCCTGGGCCAAGGTAGCTGCAGGCCCTGCCTTCCCAGAGGGCGCTGGGGCAGCACCTTTCCCAGGGGGTCCCGTGGCTGAGGTGGCTTTGCCTTGTGCGTTTTTCCCCGAGCACTTTGTCTGGGAGTGACGAAGGACAGGATTATGGCAGGGGGCCCACAAAGAAAATGTGAGTTAGTAAGACAGAAGGTGAGGAAGGCAAATTAGGAACCAGGGCTCCAGGTGCGGGGGGTGGGGGGGGGTGGAGGAGAAGCCCATGGGTGGCTCTGCAGGCAGGGTACTGGCCATGCAGTGTCCTCAGCCTCACCTGAGCCAGGTTTGAGGTTACAGGCACCGCTGCTGGTGCCTCCCCATCACTGTCCGACTCCTCACTGCTGCTCTCCGAATCCTCCTCTGGCCTCCCTGCCTTGGCCTGCGCAGCTGCAGGACCTGCCTTCCCAGGGGGCACTGGGACAGCTGCCTTCCTGGGGGACTCCTTGGTGGGGGCTGAGGCAGCTCTGACCTGGGGCGCTTTCCCGGAGGGCTTTGCCTGGAGCC